>VUQJ01044295.1:3213-16663 GCA_015108635.1 Andinoacara biseriatus
GAGTAATTATGACAAATGGAAAAAAGTTGAGAAGAGACTTTCCCAGTTCATGTCTGCTTTGCACACCTCAACTGAACTCCATTTACAGTTCATCAAAGCATGTCACCGTCTCATTTCCTCTTAATAAGCAGCCATGTTCTATTTCTCATGTTTTTTCAAGTGTTCAAAATTATTCTGCAGGGAAAAAGAAGGAGGTGCTTTATGCACGTGTGTATTATTTCTATTTTCTATTCTGTGCTTAACTCTTATTTGGATTATATCGTTGTCTCTCTCTATTTAATTTCAATCCTAATTAGCTGCCTTTCAGTTGCAGAGAATGTGCTGTCTGTTGCCCAGTCTAGCTGCTGCAGTCTGTTGACATGCCAGCACTGGAGTGTGAGTGTGAATGTGTGTGTGTGGGTTTGTGTGCGTGCATGTGTGCGTGCATGCGCGAGTGTGTGTGTGTCTGAGTTGTTTCTGAGAGACTAAATCAATAGCCAGTTATCAGATAGGGACATTTAAGGGTCTTTCTCTCCAAGGAGGGAACCGTTAAAGCCTCTTGGAAAAAAAACGCTCATGGCAAGGTTTGTGTCTCACACACACAAACACACACACACTGAAGGGCAAATTATGGTTCAGCAGTTGTAGCGGGTTGGCAGGCTGTTGGCAGTCCATGGGCATCTACAGACTGCCTGTCTACCTGCAGAAAGCATCTGTTGTCAGATGGGGGCAGTGTCAAAAATATGTGCTACAACCAGTTTGTGGGCTACTCTTGCTTGTGCTGTTGTTGTTCCATCATCCAGCCGCAGAGAAGAGTTAAGTAATAACATGTAAAGAGCTGAAGTGAAACTAAGTGTCAAAAGCTGCTGTCTGTACCTTTCGTACTGTATTTTTTAAAATGTTTTTTTCATGTTCTTACCATTCCTACTGAACTCTACTCTTGCTCCTTTCTCTGTTCTCTCCCACTTGTCAACCACTCAGCATTTGACCGATGCACAGCCCCATCCACATCGACTTTGGTTACACAAATACGCAAATGGACGAAATCACAGTACCATAAATTAAGCATCAGGCAGAGGCAAGCTGGTATGGTTTATGGATTCTGAAATGTAGTTAAGATCCCTGAGAGGTAGCAGTGGGTTGTGTTGTTCATAGCTATATGTGTCTTTTGCATTAATGAGTGCATGTCTCTGTGTGTGTGTGCATGTGTGTGTAGGTGTGTGTAGGCATTTGTCTGACTATTCAGCTGAATGAGCACACCTGTATGCAGTGCTATTCCTGTCCATGTGTCTGACTGTGAGTATATTTGACATTGCAAAGCTGTGTGTGTGTGTGTGTGTGTGTGTATCAGACCTGCGTTTATGCACTTGTGTGGGCAGCTGAAGTGTGTGACATTTAATACTTTTGACAAGGAGTCAGTGCACCCAGGACTGGTGGGAATATTACAAGTCAATATTTCAATACAACACCCACAATCCCCCACAGCCAAAGACAGGAAGTGTAAACAGGAGGCGTAAGAAGCAAGGGATTTTGTCAGACCGAGGTGATATATGGAGGTTAACAATGCGTGAGATTTTGTGAGTATTTGTTGTACAATGTTTCAAGTGATTTTCTATTAATGCCTCCAATTCTTTCACTTGTATTTGTGTTTGTGCTGCTGGTGAAGAAGCTAAGCCGCATGCCCTTCTTTATGTAGATGAAAGTGTGGTGGGCTGCGATGTAATAGGCTCTAATGCACTGTGATTCTTCTAAATTACTGACACCCTTTCCACACTATGCTAACAAAATGTTCTATTTCAAAACCCATTAAACACAGCATTTTCTGAGTTTTGACAATTCAGCCCAACAAAATAATGCCCTTCTTTCTCCAAAATGGAGCTCTAGCAAGAAAGCATTCTTAGAATGAAAATTTACAGTCTATTGCTGATGATATGGATGGTGGCAGTAGGCTGGCATTTCATCATTGGCTTGAAGTAAATCAAGAGAATGAAGAAAAACATTGCTTATCAAGCTGAAACATTTCAGAGATCCACGCAGTTATGCCAAACGCTGAGGTGCTTGGACAGACCACTGAGGACTGATTTCAAAAGTGAGACATTCCACTTAGACCCCTATATTAAAATATCCAGTTTTTACAATACAAAATAACATTTTGACAGTCCGATGCAAAACTGTGTTTGGTTCTTTCTTTATGGCACCAAAAAATAAACTAAAACAAAAAAAAAAAACTCTTGTGTTTGGATTTTTTTTAGATTTAAAATTACCCTAAGCAGCATAAGCAGAAGTGAATGGATGGATGGATGGACGAACGTCCATGAAGCTTTTTTTTTTTTTTTTAATATAATTAACTAATTTACAGTCCTTCCAATGAGTCTTTTCTCCAGTTTTGGTGAGTGAATTTGCAGTACTTGATACTAAGTAGCAAGTTTCTGCATCTGTGTGATGCAATCATAGACTGTGTCATACAGTCTGTGGCTATACGTAACTTGCTAACCAAGCTTGCTAGCATTGGTCACTCTTGCTCCAAACCAGATGGTGACAAAAGAAAGAATTTAAAAGTTTAAAATGGGACTTCACAAAGCCATGGTCTTATGATAACTGATTTTTAAAAATGTATTATTTGTTGTGAGAGTTGTAGCAGTCTAAGAATTGAATTCAATTAAATTTTATTTATATAGCGCCAAATCACAACAGTTGCCTCGAGGTGCTATACAGTATATTGTAAGATAAACACCCTCCTACAGTAATACAGAGCAAGCGACCGTGGGAAGGAAAATCCCCTTTAAACAGGAAGAAACCTCCAGCAGGACCAGGCTCAGGGAGGGGCAGCAATCTGTTGTGACTGGTTAGGGGTAAGGGGAGGGGGAAAGGATAAAAGGCACATTGTGGAAGAGAGCCAGAGATTAATATTGTAGAGTGGTGTATAAACACATAAAGAAGAAACACTCAGTGCATTATGGGAAGCCCCCCAGCAGCCTAGGCCTATTGGAGCATAACTAAGGGATGGTTCAGGGTCACCTGATTCAGCCCTAACCATAAGCTTTATTTAAAGGATACATTTTAAGCTTAGTCTTAAAAATAGAGGTGTCTGTCTCCCGAATCCAAACTGGGAGCTGTTTCCACAGAAGAGGGGCCTGAAAGTTGAAGGCTGTGCCTCCCATTCTATTCTTAAATATTCTAGGAACCACAAGTAATCCAGCAGTCAGAGAGCGGAGTGCTCTATTGGGGTGATACGGTACTATGTGGTTGTTGAAATAAGGTGGTGTCTGATTACTCGAGACCTTGTATATAAGAAGAAGTATTTGAAATTCGATGGATTTAACAGTTGCTGTCAATACTCTAGCTGCAGCATTTTTGATCACCTGAAGGCTTTTCGGGACAGCCTGATAGTAATGAATTGCATTAACCCAGCCTAGAAGTTCTAATTTTAGAAACAAATTCAAAAAAGCAGTCCTCCATATTTGTTTAATATGTGCATTGAAGGACATATCCTGGTCAAAAATGACTCCAAGATTCTTCACAGTGTTACTGGAGGCCAAGTTAATACCATCCAAAGTAAGTATTTGGTTAGACACCATGTTTCTAAGGTTTGAAGGGCCGAGTACAATAACTTCAGTTTTATCTGAATTTAGAAGCAGGAAATTAAAGTTCATCCAGGCCTTTATGCCATTCCTGCAGTTTATCTAATTGATGTGTGTCCTCTTGCTTCATGGAAAGATAAAGCTGGGTATCATCTGCATAAGAGTGAAAATGTATGCAATGCAATGTAATACTGCCTGTGTAAATAGAATTGGTACCAGAACAGAACCCTGTGTAATTAACCTTGGTGTGTAAAGGAGATTCCCCATTTACATGTGTCCACTGTCAGAGGCTGTAAGAAGACCATTTGTAACCTTCACTAATGCTGTTTCTGTACTGTGAAACTTTTCAAATAAAAACATTTTTTTCCTGAAGTTCAGTTTTTAATTTAATTTAACTATATATTTTTTTGCCTTTTACATTTCTCAAGCTTATTATACTGACCTAACACTAAGCAGTTGAAAGATAATTTTATTGAAGTTGTGAAAGATACCGTATATTCAGTTGCACTCGATTAGTCCAACTGCAGATCATAATTTAATGTAATCACTCAAGGCAGAGACTTCAGACAGTGGGCAAACATTGCTGATGAGACTGCATTATGAGTATGACTTTTAAAGTGCTTTATTCATTCACTTCAAATTTCCTTTATTTAACATTTCAAAAGTTGGCATATATGTATTGTCTGATAACCGTAGCTTACTCTGCCTAGCAAGTAATCTGCAGTAATCTTTATATTGTGCTGCATTGGTGTCCCCTTCAGTCTTCCTGTGAAACAATGCCTGAATGTGTATTTTAAAATAAATCAAGATACAAAACTATTTCTCCTTTCTTCCATAAATTGTATTGTGTCACCTTCAGTGTGTTTTAAGGTTTTAGCTTAATTGTTTTATGTATATTTTATATGTGTACAGGTCATATATTTGTCTAGATTTTTTGTAGCCTACCCATTTAACAACACTTGATATTTTTAGTATATATCTCTAAAAGTACTTAGGTGTTCATAGGTGTTATTTATTTATTTGTTCACTTAATATTTAAAGTTTACTGCCATAGATGTAAGTAATATAATACTGAGATATGTGCTGCATTTTTAAGCACACAGTAGACCACAGTTTGGATGAGATATGAGGAAGATCAGCATGTGGCTTATGAACTTTATAAGCCAACATCAATTACCGGTCTTAGCATTTCATTTCTCCAAAAAGCAATAGTTTGATGCCCAATTCAATACATAAAGCAGGAAAATCAAAATAAAGAAAATTTACATGAATGGATGTAATAAGAATTAATAAATTTGAGTCATGGCCTGAGTGTGACTTTTCAAATAGATGCAATACTGAGTTACAAGCCATATGTTCACTGATAACATTCAGCACTCATGCAGAAATAAATAAACTTCACAGTGAAGGGGAAAGTAGAAGTGTGGAGCTGGGGTGGCAGATGGTCCAGCATAAGACGTGATGCACAGCCGAATCTTTAGAGTGCACAACAAGTGTTCTTTAAGTGTTGACTTAAGTGTTGACCAATTGAACTAAATTGTATTTTTAAGGGGTTAATGTAGCAAAATGACAGGTGTTTAACTAATTTGAACTCAGTTTATTTCAGTAGAAACTGTTGATTGGACTTATAAACACAATTACAACAAGAAAGAACATGAAACTGCTCATCTTACTCAGAATTAACAAGTAATGTTCACATATTAGGCCATTTTAAGTAATATGAACTTAAGTCAAATCAAAATCTGGGTTTAAAACGCAGTATTACAAACTATTCCACCATATAAACCTGAAATCTTTGCATAACAGCTGATATGTAGAAGATCACCAAACATTATTTACCATCAGATCCCTGTATTAATTAAGCTACTGCCACATGCCACAAATCCTTCTGCAGGATGCGTGAGGCTACAGGCACTTACAAACCTTACAAACATTAATGACCCATCTTTATATAATTAGTTTAAATATTCTCCTTCTGAAGTTTTGTACTCTGAAAGTGAAGCTCCATATGCAATGAGGCCAGTCACCAAAATACCTGTTATCACACCTGTCAGTTGTAAAAAAAAAATGACACCACACCTCTTCATTAAATCCCCACAGTAGCTCTTTAACACCAAAGGTTCGCTGTGGTGCAGTGCCAGTTATTTTTGCAAATTAACTGCATTAAATATGCATTTTTCAGAGTTTCTCTTTTAGAGCCCGAGGGGAGCCACGAGACACATGCAGGCAATCGAGATATTTCTTTTTAACTGAGCAGTATTTAAGATTTTTTGTCAGATTCTAGAAATCAGCCCATAATGAACACAAGGCCACAAATGCCACAAAACATCATGTAGTTTCTTTTTCTTTTTCTCTCAGATCTGCAATAAACATTAAAATGTCTGTCAAAACACAATCATTAAATGGACTGTATGTTATACTGACTTTAGTAAATACCTAACATTTTATTGCATATAAGGAAAAACAAACAAATGAGTGCCGGGTGGCTCAGTGATACAGCATGCCAAGAGGCAAAAAGCTGACAGCGCAGGTTCGAATCCTGGCCTGTGCTCTTGGCTTCCCCATCTCTTCTCCCACGTTCCTGTCATAAATTATAAGACATGTCATACTGTCAATAAAGCCGCTGTGGCCAAAAAAAACCTAACAAACAATGGCGATGTGCGCATTTACACACAAGACACAGTTAATGTGTAATGTCCATATGTGGATGGGTCAGAATTTGACAGTAAATGATGTTTTGTGTTCTTTTGCATACTGTACATGTAAACTGTAGCACAGTTTTCAGATTCTTATGTTGGAATACTTTGTAATATCGAAGCGCTTCTCTGGATAAATCCTGCCTCTACCTAAGCTGTCAGATATATCTAACTCTGACATTAACACTGTGAAAAGCGGTTCGAAATTCAGCAGAGAATAAGTGATGGAAAAGGTGGTTTCAAAATTACAGAGAGAGTGGGCAACAGAAGACTTTGTGTTCTTAAATTCAGTGTGACGTTTGATCACTTTTCCTCAGTTAAAGCTGAATAATGTAAACTTGGCACTGTGATGAAAGCCTTAGAAACAAATAACTCAAATGTGCGCGTGACAGATGCGCTCTGCTACTTGAATAAATAGCACTACACTTCCATCCGTATGCTTAAAAAGTGGATCTTAAGAGAAGCTTTTTGCTCCTTTGCAGAGTCTTATTTGTTTCACTGTTGCAGTCGTTAAGGTTCCACACCTTCATACTGCAGTCGAGCTTTATAAACTCATGAAGCTCATGATGTTCAGTCTTTGGTGGGATAGTATAGCCACGTGTCAACATGAGTCATCCTTACGTATGTGGATAGAGCAGGCTGAAATTAGAAAATCCAATCCAACCTTTTATTTATGTGAATAAATGATGTGAATGATTAAATATTGTTGTACTTAAAGGATTATCCTACTTCTGTTCTGTCATGTGCTGTGGGAAGGCATTAAATAGAACAGAAAATGCAATCTGTTCACACATGGAGACAAATTGTCCTTTGTTTTATGAGAGACGGCTTGACTTTGAAACTCACTTTTATTAGTAAAACCATTATTAGTAAACTACTTAAATATACCCAGAAAACTTTCAAGACGCCCCACAAGGGTTTTTTTCTTAGCAGCCAAACAATAAGAGCTTAGAAAAAGAAAAAAAGTCAGTTGTGATCTTTTTCAAATTCTGATTAGTTTTGCTATTTAACTGAATATGCTATTGCTTTACCCTAACTGAGGAGTTTTTGGTGTTTCATTTAGTCTCAAACCTAAATGAATTTTGGTGCCAAAACCAAACAAAGGAAGGAAAAAAAACCTGAAGTGTAAAAGTATTACCAAAGATAAGAATTACTGGCTTTTAGTTAAACTTGAACTGTGGTTTCTGCTGTGAATGGCAGTCAGGCTTATATCACCACCACCCCTTCTGCCTGTATATGTGCATATATTTCACCTTTCACTTGAAATGTGCGACCATGAACATTTTTGAGTAATGAACATAGTGCAATCAAGACACTATTAAAGTGTTTGTATTCAAGGCTCATACACCTTTTCCTGGGTCAAATTCAAGCACTTTTAAGCATTTCTAACGTCCATTTTCAAGATTTACCAGCACATTAACACTGGGATGCATATCTATACAAACACATACATACTAAAAATTATTTCACTTTTTTAATCACATTAAAAAGATGGTATTATTCAATACAGTAAGTCACTTGACAGAAAACAACTACTGATAGTTAATTTTGGAAACTTTATTCTCCAGATTGTGAGCAAATCCGGTTTAAAACTCGGTCTAATGCAGTAACCTGAGCTATTCATTACAATAACCAACCAGCTTAGGCTCCATAGGCTCCGCCCCTAAACTCAAAAGTCAGTTCCTTCATGGGCGTAAAATTCAGCTCCGCTTGCGTAAAGTTTCCTGACCTCGCGTAAAGTTTCCTGACCTGCAGCAACACGAAGCAGACACTCTCATGTTTCTTTGTGCGCGCAGCTGCTGAGTTCTACACGCGCGAGTTGTTGAATTTACTCGTGAGGAATGAATACCTGCGCTCGCGGAATGACATTTGCCCAGATTATGTTTTTTTCTAGCATGTGACTTTTGACGTAAATATAACTGCATACTCATCTCATGCATAATTGGATTTTGCAGTTTTCCAGCCAACACTAATTAAAATGGCAACTCTCTGTCTTCGGGTTGGGGGGGGGGGGGGGGTCACAACAGACTGGCAGGTCACATGGAGACGTGCAGGCCAGGGCCAGGTGGAAAAATTTTTATTTTAGACTTTCCGACTCGTTTTCTTTCTCCATCTCATAAGCAAACTATTCATTCAGATAGGTTACAGTTTCAAGCAGTTTCAAGCTTCATATCTAAAATGAGAGCACTTTTCAAACCTTGAAAACACAACATTAAAATCCGAGCATTTTCAAGGATTTCCAGCACCTGTACAAACCCTGTGAATTGGACAACATAAAGTAAGGGTCAGTTTCTTGAACTGATGTTTCTTGAGTGGGCTGCTAAAAGTGTGTGCTAGCCAACAAGCCAACTAGCAATCTTCAGGCATTAAAAACCATGAACAGAAACACTCCACCCCATCATCCAAATGTGGTGCCTTCCAGTTGCAGAACTATAATATGGAAGTGGACTTAAAAGGTAAAAACACAATGCCCACATTCATCTTTTAAATGCAGTGTGCGGTGTTAGCTCTATGCAACTGTTTAAAAGTTTCAGACATTACCAGACAAGTAAGATGCCTTTGGCTGCTCCCTTGTGCGCAAGGTGTCACTGCAGCACATAGCTCCACATGTTCAATTTGGCAGATTGTTACACCTGATGCCCTTCCTGACAAAACCCCAAAGGGATTTGTGTTTCTTTCTGGGATCATAGTGTGGAGCTTTCACTTGTTAGGCAAATGCATAAACCACTGGGCTATGCAACTACTTGGCAACATTGTATAAATCTCACTTTCTCCCCTGGCTATTTCCCCAGACTCAAAAAGAAGAGGCTTTAAAAAAACAGCTCACTAGCTGGGCATCTCTGACTTATGACTTTATTTGTATTGCAGCTTACAGCAAAAGGTGAGGATTAAGGTTAGCCTGAGGGAAAGCAGTAAACACACGGACCTCACAGTCACAGCAAGACAAAGGTGTTTGTGCGTCTCTGTGACAGTTACACTCATCTCCTCACTGAGGGCATCATGTCATACACTGATACGCAGCTGGATGCATTTTGGTGACTATAACTGTCATAGCTTCTGTAATGCGATGCAATTGAAACAGACATTAAGGTCATGCTTTAAGGAGAAGCTATGAATAGAAAAAAGAAAATCTTTTTATAGTCTTTGAGGTCAGTTGTGGGGCAATGTCTGAGCATATGATAGATGATTTTGCTACAGCATGTTCACCTCAAATGGCCCTTTAATGAATTGTATGAACAAGCAGCTCTAACACTGCTGCTTAATCACTGTTACATGCCCTGCTGCTGGAGCGTCTGTCTATGACATCAGTTAATTGTCCCACTCTTAAACTGAAGTTGTTGGGTGTTTTTTTTTCAGAATTATGGCATATAATCCATCCTACCATCCATCCATCCTCCTCAGGGTTAGGGTGTGTGTGTGTTGGGGGGGGGTATGGAGCCTGTCCCAGCTGTCACACGGTGAAAGGCAGGGTACACCCTGTACAGGTCGCCAAACTGTCGCAGGACTACCACAGAGAGACAGACAACTATTCCCACCTGTGGGCAATTTAGAATCACCAATCAACCTAACCCCACTAACTGCATGTCTCTGGACTTTGGGAGGAAAGCCGCTGGTCCTCAAATATACATTAGCAGGTATTTCTTTATGAATGGTATGTAAGTACACATACAGTAGGGTCAGTTATAGTTACACAGTTTCACACTAGTTAGAAAAACTCTTTCTGTGAAAAAACAAAAAACGTGCTCCAACTCTCACTTGCCTGTCTATACCTGGTGTTGGAATTTGTTGCATTGTGTGAATTGAAATCTACTGACTGTGAGCACCTTGCACAATTAACAGTTTAGCATATATCAGTTTTACAGAACTGGATGAAAAGACTTTTGAAGCAGTAGAAAGCCTGAGTGAAGAAACTGCTATAGGCACAGTGTCCTATAGCTCATTAAACTGTACTGTGTTACATTTCCAAGGTGTCAAAATGTAAATTAGGAGATTTAGCACAAGGCTAAAAACTAAGAAGTTCTAGAACTTGCATTTTGAGCATTCCAAGGTTTTCATCAGTGTGGTTTCACTTTCAAAGTTTAACTGGGTAAAGTGTTAATTCAGGCAGGCCAGGAAGTCAAGCTCAGCTAACATCTCTCTACACATCATAGGATCCAGTATTTAGCCCCCTGCTATTGCTCCACGTCTGCACGCTGCTTAGCAACTCACCTCTACCCCAGCACCTCCTTTAACCTGAGTCCAACCTGATCTATGATATATCAGTTGTTGTTGCTGGCTTGTGAGATGTGCTCTCCCCAGCTATCAGTTTCCTTTCACTGCAGTGCATGAAGATATCGCATGTTTGGATAATGTCCATCAGTTACACCACAATCACATTCTGCTTTTTTGTCGTCTGTGACATGTGGTAAAAAAATTCTATCATACTAATTTCATCCAGCATTTGAATTTTCATTTCTAACTGACAATCAGACATTTTTATTTGTGTTATTATTAAAATATAATAAACTGGCAAATATGAACTAAATGGACTTAAGCTGGGTGGTGGTGGGAGCACTATCAAATATATCAAGGGAGGTTGTTCCAGAGTGAAATTTTCTCCCATTAGCAGTTAGGCAAGTTTTCATATTCAATTTCATTTAAATCTGAAAACGGAACCCTCTCATTTCTGACAAATTGGACACTGAAATTACCAGCGTATTTCAGTCTTACCGTGGGAAACAAAAGGAAATGTATCGGAAATTTATTGGAAGACTGGATGCTACAAATGCTGAAGATGACAGGCCTTTTCCGATTTCTTCTTAAAAAACTGCTCTGCATAAAAAAAATAAAATAAAATTTTTGCATTTTTCCAGAAAATTTCTGATATTCCCACATTCAATAAAAAAATTCAGTACAGCTTTACCACGAAATCCATTGAATCCACATGAATCCATGTTTTTTCAAATATGGTCCATTTGTTCTCATTGTATGTGAGCTTCTCCAACACAATTTGGATATTTTCATAGGTTTATTCTAACTGGAAAAAATTACCAGTTAGCACAAATACAAAATCATTTCCATTTTTTACTGTTTTTTGAGCGATCAGTGAATAACCTCTATTCATTGGCATCATGTTCATAACCCATTGCACCCAAAAGACCTTCAACATCAAAACGAGATCTTTCTCACAGTGCCCAGAGAAAATTTGGTTGCTGGATCCAGGAGGTTTTTCTCGCTGAGCTGCTACCTTTGGCTCAGACATTTAACTCTAGCTGAGTGAATAACTAAGGGACAGATGAGCTGGTTGAAGATAGATCTTCAAAGTCCTCATCACTAGAATGTTGTGCATCATGAGATTCTTCTCTCACATCAACTAAGTTAGCAAAAATGGGAGGTAGTGTTTCATTTAAAAGTGGTGCAGGTCTCATTGCTGATAGCTGAAGCAGCGGTCATCAAAGTGACTCTGTGGCTCTTTGGATGAAGTGATAGTGAAAGAGATACTGAATAGAAACATCTGGATCATGTTTAGAGTTGCCACTTGTGGAAAAAAAAAACAAAATATGATGTGATAGAGCAAAATGGAAAGTGTTTTTTTTTTTTAATCAGCAACCTAAAATTAGTAAAGTGATGCAGGGTGGTGTTACTGCACTACACTGTTCCTACAAACTCAACATTTCCTGCTTCCATTTTAAATTAACTACAAAAACATGCATTTATGAAAAGGCTTTTATTGTGAAGCTGCTCAAATTGTAGCACGGCTGCTGTACTTCTGGGAATTCAGAGGCACCAGTGAGGTCAGCTGTATGTGAAGAAAAATCTGAAAAAAGGGCAGAAATTATTCAAACTAACATTAGTGCATAATGGCCCTGCAAATCAATGAAATCCAATAAATCATATTTTAACCTCCACTTTAGTCACCCTGGCATGACTTTAAACAGCACACTTCACATGTCTTGCTAAATGCCAGCCTGAAATTACTTTTTTTTAATGAAAGGCATTCCTCCGTTTGGAGTGGGAAACCGATCTGAACTCCGATCATGCTCAGCAGCTCAGAATCTCATCACAAAATCTGTCTGCCTCCAACTCAATGGCCTGGTTGAACAGTGGAAAGTTATTATAAAAGGAACTTCAATGTTGTCTCAGAAGATGTGATGATTATCTGACTGTGTGTTTGCATTGTTTGTGTCTGTGCACATACACTGATGATTAATGCAGCTGTTTAACGGTGGAGTGAAATCACTCAGATCTTCACCGCGCTGACACGTGAGAGTCACTGTACAGTTACTGCAATGGGTAACAACATAAACAAGCCGCTGCAATGCACAGCTGGCCACCGCATTGTCTGTGTATATCTGGCAGACCGCTTGCTTGGGTGTCGGGGTGGTCATGATTTATAGCAAATATTACCAGGACTCAGAGAGGAGGAGGGGAAAGGAGGAAAGAGAAAAAAGGGAGGAAGAAAATGAAAGAATAAAGAAGAAGATTGAGACAGAGAGAAGCAGGTCATGAAGGAGTAACATAGGGCAGTGAGACATGCAGGAACAGGGGGGAATGAGGCTCAGAGAGATAGAGATGAGGGATGAAGGCTTTTGCAATCTCACCCATGACTAAGATCAATGTAACCTTTCTTCCTGCCTCTGTGATTCAGTGTGTGTGTGTGCGCGTGTGCATGTATTTGTGTGTGAGATTAAATTCTTAAGCACACTTGCTGTCACTGTGTGTGTGTGTGTGTGTGTGTGTGTGCGCGCGCACGTGTATGTCTTGATCTGCTTGCAGGTTCGTCAGACTGTGTCTGTACATGTGAACGAACAGGGTACAACAGGCGACACCAGAAGGTTAAGCGGAGCGTCCTGGCAGACACTCGCCTTCAGGTGACACACACTGATCTTAATACAGAGGAGACGGTGGAGCAGGGGAGGTTAGTGAGATGAAAGACGGGATGAACATGGGGGAGAAATGGAGGGGAACAGATGGGAGCAGGGACATCAGTTGGATGTGAGAGGAAGCGGGACAGACTGAGGTTGAAATGGATTAACACGGAGGTGAGACTGTAAAAGTCTCAGACACTCATGAACATCAGAAGACATACCTTTAAATTAATGCCAGTGTTTGTGCCAACGTTTTCCCTGTGAGCAAGCCGACTAAGGTGATTCTCAAATCATGGAAGTTGTACAGTGAGACATGGATAAGCAAATTATTTGAATGTTCAGAAAT
>VUQJ01044298.1:12788-29317 GCA_015108635.1 Andinoacara biseriatus
AGCTTCGAGGATAATCTTCCAAAGCTCAGCTTGCAGTGTTTGTACTAAAATGGAAATCCAGCATTTTTAAAAGCATCCACTCCGAAGATTGTTTATAAATAGCTTGATGCTAGAGGCATTTTATTCACCTTGTTTCTAAATCCTGATACCAGTAGCAGTTAGCCACCATGTCATCAGCTGTCAGTCTGTAACACTACAGATGACGGATGCACCAGCAAAGAAAAGAAGAGAAAAAGATGAGATGCAGTATATGACATCTTAGATATAAATAGACATAAAAAGATGTATAAATAGATGCGAAGACTGAAAACTATTTTCATGTGATCCAATCCCGTCATTAAATATATTTCAAGAGAAATCAAAGAATACGTTTTAGCCATCCCTAGAGAGAACCAGAAAGGAGAACTTAGGTGTCTGTTGTTTGTTTATATCTGTGTGGCATCTAGCAGCATGTGGGGAGGAAGCAGGAGCCCGGCTCAGTCTGGGAATATGTAATTAGTTTTGTCCGTTTTCCTCGAATGACAAGGCAGCTTTAGCCGAGGCTCCAGCAAACAATTATCTCTCCTCCCAGCAATTTCCGATTATCCATTTATGTGGAGGTGTTTGTGTGTGTGTGTGTGTGTGTGTGTTTGATAATTGAGTCATCCAACAAGGGGGGTGGGGGAACGACTTTCATTAACCAATATCTAAATGTCACGATTGAGATGAAAATCACAAACATTGCCTTGAGAAAACTGACATCTTAAATGTAAAAATTGTACGTCAGAGGTGCCGGGATGCACAGAGACAGAATAAGAAATTAAGTCCCTTAAATATGGAGAAATTACCGGCCTTGTAGGCATCATTATTGACAAATCAGTCATTCCTTTTCAGCGATGTGGAGCGGTGACTCACTGCGATTGTTCTTTTGTTGCGTTATTCCTTCTTACATTGGACCTGGCATTTAAAGTGAAATGATTACGTTCACACAAAAGGCGTCTGCTACGCAAAAGCAATTAAGCCTCAGAGGTTATTGCATTCATCAGTCCATAAAGTGTTGACTCCATCACGTGGGATCATTATCGAAGAGAAGAGCAAACGTGTCCTATCAGAATGCAATCAAGTCTTTTTTGAGACTCTGTGTCAGTTCTTATAAACAGCTATTTTAAACATTTGTTAGAGGACAGACTGCATTTGGACACACAACAAGGTAACTGAAAGTGCACAAATGTTTACAAACAGCTCATTATAACAGCATACATTTTCAAAAAAGCTGAGGTATTTCTAAGTCATAAACCTTTGCAGGATTCTGATGCTCGATCATGTTTCAGTGTTTTGTCATATCTGTTTCATGATCTTTATAAGTTTCCTGATGCTTTGTTCCTTTAGTTTTTGTTGTCCTTTTGTCTTGCCTTATTGACTTCATAGTGTAGTGGTTTACACATTTGCCTGACAAGCAAAAGATTCCTGGTCTGATCCTGGGAGGAGGCACAAATCTCTTTGGGGCTGCGTCAAGCCGGGCATCCGGTGTGAAATCTGCCAAATCAAAAATGTGGAGCTACCCACTGTGGTGACCCCTTTTGAATAAGGGAGCAGCGGAATGTAAATGTTTTTATGTGTGTGTGTTATTGAGGTCTTTCCTTTTTCCTGCATATCTCTGCCTGCCCTCTTGCCTGCCTGAGTTATTCTTTGTCCCTCTTTCACTTTACACCCTGCTTTATTTTGGAGGTTAATTCCTAATGTGATCTACAGTGTTGTTCTGTCTTTGCTCTTTTTCCTGGTCTAGTTATTGACTTAAGTTCACATGTGTTATATAATCTTTCCTCCTGGTGTATTTAAGGTGTGGTCAAACCTGGAAATGCTGCATAACTTTTTGCTACAGCTTATGGGTTGACAGCCTTTCCTTTCTTTCCTTCAGCTATCAAATGATGTTATCATTTGATAAAGTATTGTTAAAAAGGTAACTGAAATATACTTCATGCAAACTCAGCAAAAACAAATGTTTAAAGTCATTTCACTTCCTGTTAGTATGTTGCTAAAAGCAGATTAACATGTATTTAGTGTATGATGGCTATGCTGTGTAGGGATGCTGCTCATTCATTCAGTCCTTAATCCTCATTAAGCTAAACATGAACTAAGATGATTTAATTAGGCACAGGTGGAAAAATCAGGTATCAAATATAAATGGACAGGAAAATTAATGAAGAATTGACATTTTGAATCTCAAGGGAGATTTGTACCCAAGTAGCCATCATGTTAAGCTCCTCTGTCCACTGACATCTACACTCACCAGTAACTTTATTATGTACACCTGTTCACCTGCTTCCTAACATAAATACCTAATCAGCCAATCAAATGGCAGTAAGCACACTTTGGGCCCCTCAGTACCAGCTGACTATCATTTAAAAGCCACAGCCTGCCCGAGTATTGTTGCTGACCATGTCCGTCCCTTTATGGCCACAGTGTACCCATCTTCTGATGGCTGCTTCCAGCAGGATAGGACACTATGTCACAAAGCTCAGATCATCTCAAACTCACTTCTTGAACATGACAATGATTTCACCGTGCTCAAATGACTCCCACAGTCACCAAATCTCAATCCAACAGAGCAATTTTGGGAGGTGGTGGAACAGGAGATTCACGTCATGGATGTGGAGCCGACAAATCTGCAGCAACTGTGTGACACTATCATCGACCACAAACTCTGAGGAATGTTTCCAGCAGCCACAGAGAATTAAAGCACTTCTGAAGACAAAAGGGGGTCCAACACGATACTGGCAAGGTGTACCTTATATAGTGGCTTATGGGTACATGTCCCAATATAAGCAATCACAGCACAACACATTGGTCAGACTGTGGCAGTGGGTTATTAAAAAAATCAGGTGATGCAAGATTCATATTGTGGTTTGGTAGTCTGCTGATGACGGTTAAGTGGAAGACTTTCTATTGTCTATATTAGTTTTTAAAAATAATAAAAAATAGCTGTTGAGATAAATGTCAAAAAATCTATTTGGGCTCTTTACAGTCAGATTATTTAGGTTTAGCAGAGCTCAAAAGCTCGAGGTTTAAACACTTCCACAAAAGTCATTGAGCAAACCTCCTGAGAAGATAGATTTAACTAGTATTTATCATTTGAGCTCTTCATCACTGTTTCTTCTGAACAACAAGAACTGCTCAGCAGTTTTTTATTGTGGACGGAGGTTGTCTCTCTTTTTAAAAGCACTTCAGACTCTGCCAACCTTTGATTTCTTAGTTGTTAAGTTTGCGTGACTGCAAGGATGATTTGACGAAAGGCGGTGTGACGTGCAGTCTGTCTGAGACTCACTGTAACGACCCATTGACACTGCTGCACCTCAATGAAAGTGAGGACAGCAACTCAAAGGAGGGACAAACTATAAATAAGGGTGGGTGGGTGGGTGGGTGGGGTGTCCCTGGATAGCTTAGAAGCTTTAAAAGTTGAAATATTTTTTTTCATTTACTGCTAAGTCACCTAAACAATTATCTTGCCTGTGAAAAGACACATTTAAAGCTCTGGATTCAACAATACCAACTATATAAATGTCACTGTCCACAGATCAAATTGTGCTGTGGCCTCCGTAGTTTATCCCTTTCTACGTGAGCTATTAGGTGTCAGCTAGTGTTACAATGTGTGGGTCTAGGAGACACTTCAAAGTAGTTCGATGACCGAAATGGATGTAGATGTAGATTTCTGTTGCATCAACTTTAGTGTAAGTGTAATTCAGACTTTCAAGAACAGGTTCAACAGCATCAGTTTACTGACTCATCCTTATAAGACTGTTATTCACTCTCTAATCAGTGGTTTCATTTACCAGAAGTAAAAATAAAAAAAAATACATTTAAATTCTTTCTTTAAGTAAGAAGTATTTCCGACCTTTTTAGCCACCTTTTAAAAAGCATTTAAGACTCTGCCACCATTTGATTTCTATTTCTATTTTCGCACTGTTGAGGAAGTATCAGCTAGTGCTAGCTGGCTCTCCAGCTTGTAATTCATAGTATTAAATGGGATGCAATTTTGGCCAGCAAAAGGCAGACAAAATGTACTAAGCAGCTGACTGCACAGACTGTCCTCACAAACATTTTTAGCATGTGAGAGAAAAAAATGTCATTCCTGCTTCAAAAGACACACAACTCAGTGTGTCTTAATTAAGGCGACTCCACTGGGAATACTGGGAAGATGTGCAGGATTCTCTGAAAGGTGGCAGGCAGCAGAAAATTCATTCATCCAGTTTAACATCATTACAGATACTTAGATAATTAGATACCAGAACTCAGCTTTAATGTGCTTTTCAACAACACGCAACGTACCTGTTATGACAGCTCTCTCAGCAGAGTTGCCAAGTTTACATGTTTTGTTCTGCAATCAAACCACAAAAAATTAAGAGCCTCTGCAAGAATAAACATGCCTTTATTCATTTATTTTAACATTTTAGCTTTTGTTTTTTAAGTGTCATACCATCAGTCAATCCCATACCATTTATTGTTGTCCTTTTTTGTAAAGGTTTCCCTTTCTTCGTGCTTTAATGCTATTATGTAACCTTTTCTCTCTAAAAGAATTGCATTTATATGAGAAGGTTATCTTTTTTTTTTATCTAAAGCTTTTCTTAGGAACTCAGTCTGCAGTGCTTTCATTAAAAAATGAGGACACAAGGATTGTTTGTGTATCGTGACTCAACAGATTCAGGGTTTAACTTCAAGATGAAAAGTTTGTTTTATTACGCTTCAGGAAAAAGGACACAGAATGGAGTTGGGTAATATCAGCCTTTGCTGGTGATTAAAGTAATCAGGCCAAAAATGTACATTAGGTACGGATAGACTTTTGACCACACAGACATGCAGCTATTAAGCTGCTATTTTTAATTCTAGAGAAAGAAATCATTTCATCTTAACATCCAGATTAAATACTGAAACTGCTGGCACACTTTGAGGTTTATGCCTTCCAGCATTAAACAAAAGCAAAACACTCCCTAACACTTTTATACACTGATATTTTTTTTTTGTAACACCTTTCTCACCTGTTTTCTTATATTTTTTGAGGAGGTGTTTTGTGGAAGAAATCATGAACGGTATTGATATTTTCTGCAGCTCCAGACTGTTATGACCCAGGTCATATTTTTGATTGTGTGTGAACAGTGCCTTTTCCTCCCTAGCTGAGGGTGATTCTGTTCCCCTTGTTCTGGAAACCTGGGGGGGCCTGACCGGGGAAGACCTTTTCTTTTTAACACACTTTCTTCCTGCTTATGTCAAAGAGGAATGTAAGAAGTCTGTATTTTATTTTATTTTGTTTTCTTCTGGTGGAAGGTAAACTAGGTGTCACAATGCATGTTCAATAACCAAAGACTGAAGAAATCACCGATGAAACGTTTCACCAAATGATAACGTTTGCCTGATGATATTGACCTAAACATACAGTACACACACACACGCACACACTTACGTACTGGCAGTAAGCTGAGGGGATACAAGACCTACACCCTTGGTCACTGCCCGATGCACATCACACCCTCCCTACAGAAGAGCCGGCTCATGTCTCCTTTTCGGGCTAAGGCCCTGCCACCAGGTGCTCTCCCTCAAGAACCCTCCCTGGGCCTGGTTTATTGCTTCTTATAAGGGTCATCTGAACCCAGGACCAATTTGCCGTGGGAGACCATGTGCTTCTGTGGCACTGGTCCTTCCTTGGAAGTGGGGAAGGGGTGACTTACTTCTACATTATGCTCAGGTTTGCCGTCATCCAGGAATACCATAACTGGTAGGCTTGTCCACTTTGCTCAGTTACAGGTAAGTGTGGTCGGTTACATTTTTCTTGTGTTTTTGCATATTTCTGTGTTACAGTTTTTTCTGGAGCTCTATGGGTTTTGATTTGAACAGTTTTTCTTTTCTTTTTTTTCTTTTTTTTACTGTCACAATCCGGAGCGCCACGAAATCTTCTGACCTGATAAAACTGTAACTGTGGAGTCCCATTGTATGGTCCTGAGGTGTCTAAGGCAGAACAATCAGTGCCACCACACGATGCATTAAAAACGCAGGAGGCCACACCAACACTCAGCCGCCTTCCCTGCTTGCCAGATTTACAACCCTGCCATTTCATCCACATCTCCCAAATAAAAGTCAAGTTGAAGAGTCAAAAATGGTGTGTTAGCACTGTTACCTCACAGCAAGAAGGTCTTTGGTTCAAATCCACTAGCTGGCCGGAGCCTTTCTGTGTGGATTCTCTCCGGATACTCTCCAAAGACATGCAGTTTGTGGGGTTAGGGTAATTGGTGATTCTATAGGTGTGAATGTGAGCGCAAATGGTTTTCTGTTTCTCTGTGTTAGCCCTGCTGCAGGCTGGTGACCTGTCTAGGGTGCCCTCTGCCACCCTGTGGCAGCTGGGATAGGCTCCAGCCCCCCTGTGACACTGAATTGGATAAATGCAAGAAAATGGAAGGATGGATGAATAAAAAATCAACACTGCAAAAGATCCAGCGTTGCAGAGACACAAGTACAATAGAAAAAGGTCCATGAAGTGAGTACTGGCTAAATTTAAATCAGGTGGGGTTCTATTTTTGCAGCTTCCTGGAACTTGCTGATCACACCTCATCCATGATGTGTCTTTCACCATTTTTCAAGGAGGCTGCACCTCAACAACGCAATACACACAGGGGTCCACAAGATACAAATTGTGTATTCATGAATACTTTAAAACCTGCTGTTCTTTCTCCCCACAGTCCAAAGAAACAGCTTATTGGATGGGAAACAAACAAACAAAAGAAGCCTGTTATCTCTCTGCTGGTATAGGGTATTGAAAACTGAAAAAAAAAAAGAAACACAATAATCAGAAATGAGATTCAAGAACTGTGAAGAAACGGGACAGCTGGTCAGACTAAAAGAAAATAAGAGTATAAAAATAGCATGCTAAAAATAGAATAATATTATAACACGAGTTAACAAAGCAAGCAAATCAAATTTTAATGTGTAGACTCCCTAAGAGACCAATGTTTTTACTGTTGCGCTCATACCTTAGATGACAGGAAGCTAAAGGAAGGCAGAGAGGCCTGATACTCTACATAAACAGCCTTAATTTTTAGTGTTGATAGGAAATTCCAGTTGCGTGTGTTTGTTTTAAATTAGCAACAACAATCCAAATTGATGCAAATAAATCCTCTTTCTCACAATAATATTGTAGAGAAGTTCTACAAAATTCCCTCTGCCACAAAGAAGATGACACTGAGCTGAGACTCAGACAGATCAATAAGACTCCCACCAGAAGAGTGGGCTGTTGACTGCAGGAGCCAATATCTCCATTTGCACTCAACTCACACATACCAAGGGTAACTCGATGCCACTTTGCACCAAACCACATAATCAGATGAAGATCCCAGAGGTCTCTAGTTAACACTGAGCCCTCTGTTTCTACAGCAGCAGCTTGCATCGCAACTCCAAACAATCAGAAGCTAGCTAACGTAGGTTGGAAATCTACTTGACTTTGTCTGCACATTCACGCTGTGGTGCGTGTGGTAAGAATGACAATGAATATGTTGGGGCATTTTAACATAATTGCTATGCATGGGCCTACACCTGTGCATCCAGGGATGCACCGTCGTGGTCACAGACAGAATGATAACACTGATCTTTCCTGCAGACACTGCCACTCACGGCAAATTACATTTTAGCCTTTCATTCAGATTGTATCTCTGCAGCGGGTAACAACTTTAGTGACCCTCAGATTTTGTCCCACAAATATTGGATGGATTTCCATAAAATTGAATGTTTTTTTTAAAAAGAGGACTAATGAAGTCCCCTGAAGTTCCATTATTAGAACAAAAATTGTATTTGTTCAGGGGTGGTTGTGGCTCAGGAGGCAGAGCAGATCATCTACTAATCGGAAAGTTGGTGGTTTGATTCCTGGGTGCTCCAGTCTGCATGCCAAAGTATCCTTGAGTTGCTCCCGATGTATTCATCGGACTGTGAATGTGTGTGAATGTTAGATAGAAAGCACTTAGATGTAGAAAAAAGTGAATGGTTAAATTGCAAACATGTTGTATAAAGCGCGTTGTAAGAATTAGTCCATTTATTATTGTTCAATGGGACTCATGCTGTGTTTTTTTCCCAGTTGCATCTAAAGAGAACCGTTCCTTCATTTTAATGACCTGGCATTAAGACTGGCATGCCCAATGGAAACAGTCTCATCGGCTGCAGTAGATTTTAAATTGCTTGCAATTATATGTGATGAATGATGTCTATTGGATTAAGCCATTAGTGTTAAATAACAAAGAGGTGGCTGAAGAGACACCCATACCTGCTGGTCATCCATCACCCAATGGCGACCAATTAAACTGCAAATATATAAAACCTCACCCTTCACTGCACGTACATGTATGTGACAAATAAAGCTCTTTCTTTCTTCCCTATAAGCTTATGTTTTATTAGCTAGGTTGGACTGCTTTTTAAATTACCAACAAACTGTAGATCATGCTCGACCAATCTTCCAAAGATGCCTAAAAATAAATATATTGTCCTCACCTGTGCCTTATAAGTCATAATTTGGGAATATATAACAATCATCTGTGACAATCTGAACTAGTAGGCTGGGAATATGATGTAGTGCTTATGTCATTTAACGCTGTGTGGGCAGGTATGAGGACCCCAAAGCAAGACTCTAGACAGGCTTTAACTTAATCTTCAGCTTTATTGCTGGAAACTCAGGGCAAAACAGAACTGGACGGGAGCCAGCAGAACAAAATACAAACTCACTAGGAAACAAGAACATGGACAGACGGTGCACACAGCGGGAGGGAAACTATGACGAGGATGCGACAACAAAGGGAAAAGGAGACAATAAATCCGCACTAGTTAATCAGGGGAATTGAACACACAAGGGAAAACAGCCAAACAGAATTACATTAACAAGCTAGAGGAAGCAGAACTGAATACAGAGTACAAGACTAAGGACTAAGACACTTAAATTTGACATAGAAACCAGACAGAGAGACAAAACCAGACAGAAACATTAGGGAGTCAGGCACACTGAGGGAACACGGCGAGACAGGAACTAAATACAAAAACCACAACACAGAACAGAACTCAGGTGATGAAACTAAGAGTTAAGACAGAATCTGAATGTTCAAAAAAACAGAAAGCCCTGGGTCCTAGACCGAGGAGCATGACAGGTTAACTTTTGACTCTGAGGTTCTGGGTTTGAACCGTTCCTCTGGGCCCCCTTTCTGTGTGGATTTTGTATGGCTGTGGCTTCCTGCCACAACAGATGAACGTTTTTTGGTTAACCGGTGGTTCCAAATTGGCCGTAGCTGTAGATGTGCTCATAAAGGGTTGTATGTCTCCGCATGAGAGCTGTAATAGACTTGTTTTGGCCTTTGACATCTGGGATATGACCAACTCTCCTGGAAACCTGAGCTGAGTACGTGATTAAAATAACAAATGGATAGATGATAATGTGAACCTAATTTCTCTGGCATTAAAGCTGGAAGCAGCGCTAACTCCACATCCTTACTTTTCACTACCTAAGGTTTCTCTTTCTTTTTGTTTGACATACTGTATGAACATAACAAAGCAAAACTCAGTTTTTCAGCAGCCTTACCGTAACAATGAGTCCCCTTTCCTGGAAGTATTTGACCAGAGGAATGGTGTTTTGTTTGAAGTTGGTCAGACGGCGATCAATGGCTTTGGGGTTGTCATCAGGCCGTCCCTGCTGCTCGGCTCGTTTCTGCAGCCTCTCCTTCAAACGGTGGTTGGTGCAGGCCAGGAACACCACGAGGTCAGGAGTACAGATCTACCAGGATAGAAGAGAATAACCATTACATTAAAAATTCTTTATCTCTCAGAAGAGTTCTCGTTTATATCTGATGGCTATAATCTGACCCTGTGGCAGCTCAGAGCTGCTGACCCGGGTCAATCTCATTTTTAAATTCAGTGCACTCCGGTCAAAATGTTAAAAATGCAATTCATCAAAAGTAAAGACTTGATCTCTGTAAGGTCTGAACAGACTAGGAATGAATGCAGAACGCATACTGTGTGTATACAGTATGCTGTATGTAGAGATATTTATTGCTTTTGAAATAAATCTATTTGAATTTCACTGGATTTCACTGCCCTGAAGATTTGAGCTCGTCACTCTGAAAATAGCCTGCAGTTGTGCTGCAGTTTTAATACAGGTGGGATTATGACTCAGACAGGTTAATACTGTCCTCTCTCAAAAGGAGATGAGCACATAATCTGCCACTCAGAAAGCTTTTCTTTGCATTATTGCTTTTGTTTGATAAACAGAGGAGAATGAAATTGAAGATGAGCTCAGCTAACAGTTAGCTTATTTTTTGTGAGACTTTGGTATGATCCCACATGCAGCCTTTTTCATAATCATGTCAGTGGTTCTGTATGGAGAAACGAGCCAGTTTTAACTGAATAGTTTGAGACAAATCAACTCATAACACCCATGTGTATACAATGTTGTGATTACTCATCTTGTCTTACAAATAAATACAGGATACAAAATTTTTTTTTTTGTTTTTGGTTTCGTTAACCCACTATTACAGAATCCAATTGAAATTATATTTTATAAATTATAGATTATAATTATAAAAATTATAAATGATATTTTTAGTGCTAAAATACACAAAAAAATATTATTTTTATCTATGTATTTTCAAACGTACTGTTTTGCAAAAAGCAAAATTATTGTTATTTTTTGATTAAGATGCCAAATTACAAATATTTACTTGCATTGCTTGGCAAAAAAAAAAAAAAATGTTTTTGTTGTTGAACATTATGCTTGATTACTTTCTGATGAATTTCAGACAAGTCCAATGTGCCAGCTCAAATTTGGGTATCAAAATGTGAATTCAGTCCATTAAATAAAGGTTTTGAACAATTTTGAAAGATTTCTAAAATATTTGTGTTTTCTTGTTTTTATGACAGGAATACTTTGACAAAATCTATCTTTGATCTAGATTTTTTTGTTTTTTTTCTAATGATTGACAACAAATAAAAAAAAATCTGATTAGATCACATTTTTGTTGTTATTGTCATGCTTTGTATTTCTTTCTGTATATTTAATTAATCTGCCTCAACTGGAAAGCACATTTTTTTATGCACCAAATTATTATTATAGTGGCTTTACTTGAGTGTTGCTGCTGCCTGATTACAGTGCATCCAAGCAGCCAGTGCATAAACAGAAAATCATTATCACAAAGTTTTATAATCTTCATTTTAGCTAATTATGTAAAGAATGTGGTGTCTAGGTACTCATGACCCGTTTTGTATTACAAACAGGTGACTGTGTCGCCTGAAATTGTGTCACCTAAATATTTACACACAGAACTTTTCTTTTCAGCTCTAAATCTGTCATTATGTACAGTCAGTCAATTCAATGTAATAAGTACGCATGTCTCACAGTCCTTTGAGATGCTTAAATACTGCTGTGGGGCTACTGGTAAGGAACTATAATGTGTTCCTTCAATCAAACAGGATCAAACTGCCTATTTATCATGTTTAAAGAAACTAAGAAACTATTCAGCAAAGGCACAAAATGAATAATCATGCAGAACTTAAAAAAATGCAGGGCAGGGGTGAAAAGAATCTCCTCTCAAATCAACAACTACAGCAATGAAGCACCGCATGGTATTCACAGGGACATAAAACACAAATACACAACTTAAAAAAATGAAAGGAGCACTTGATCGTGAGAGCATAACACAAAGCCAGTTAAACTTCAGGGATATCATTCTGCCCAGTTATGAAGCATAAACCATAATTAATTAATTTCTCCTGCTTTGATGTAAATGAAAGTGACAATAGGTGAACTGGAGAGACAACAACAAAACAAAACTCATTCAGGCTGCACAAGTAGAACAGCCCCTCCAGGAAGGCACATACATATAGTATGTGCTGCATGGATGTACAGGTTTGGAGTGCTTAATGAGCCCTACAAAATGAAATCCAGCAGGCTACTCGTGCACATGTTTCTGGACAAACTGTCTCATGGGATGCAGGTGCTGTTTCATGCCACCAGTAGTGGCAAGAACACTAGAAACAAATTAGTCAGAAGAGATATGGAAAGGGAACTGGACAGATTGATATCCCTAAAATGTAACCAACTTTGTCTCATACAGTGATGTAGTGTTCCCTTAATTTCGAGAACTGTATTAACATATAACAAAATATGGCAGAAGCTGCCAAGAAATAATAACAAGAAAATAAACAGTCTTCTAATCTAAAAGAAGAATTAATGTCTATTAAGTTAATAAGCATTTAATACACATTTAATATGTGACACGACAGAGAGCTTGGCTGCTTCTGTTTTACCCCGTGAAGGCTTTTCTAGGTAACTAATGAGTGCAGACATACTGTATTTGCTGTCCATTTAAAGATCACTAAAGGATGCTTTTATTTGCATAACGCAAAGCGGCATCAAAAGGAAGTATAATTTAATTTCTATGGCTGGTCTGACTTCGTCAGGTGTGACTGAGTGTTGATTATCCTCCTCATCTTGACCCTGACAACCTATGACCCAATGGGAACTTTCCTCTATAAAAAAGCACGCACAGCAGTTTATGACTATTCATACCCAGTCTTGTGGTTTCCTCCCGTGTGCGTCTCACGTAGATGAAATGCACTTGATGAAAACTCTAGAGTCTGTATTTGATCTGGCACACTGCCAGAGAGCTAAAAATAGTCTGAACAGTGATGCTCATGGAGGCACATGCCAGTCTGGCAGCTCAGTTTTGAGTCTCATAGCAGCTGCTTGTTATGAAAAACAGTTTTTTTTTTTTAGATAGATCATCATTAAAATGGCTGTTCTTACATCAGGCTGGAGTAAAAAGACATCATGCCAGGCTGTTTTAATGCTGGCAGTTCAGTAACTGAATCTATCTGTTTTTGCTTTAAGGCCAGGGAGCATGCAGTAGCTTTCTCTCATACGCACACTCACACAGTCCTAGATAAGGTGCATAAGTAGATAGATGCTGACCTGATGGCTGTGCCAAACATCACCACTAATAACCTTTTAGGGACGTTCAGCTAAAAGTGAAAACAACAAAAACCATTAAAAAAAAACCTGATGGCAGCAATTCAAGCAGCTTCCTGTTGTACTGCAACAGAAAGTTTATATCTATCATGAAGCAAAAAACCAGAACGTATTTAAGACTGTTGTTGTCCAGCAAATGTTTATAGCATCTGAGGAATGGAGGACACAGTCATGCACTTTTTGTTTGGTTTTTCTCCATGGATTCACTCGTGTACTGTTTTATCAGGTTTTGTTTTTGGTTCGGTGAGATGAGAAACTGTTTAATTTAAATACAAAAATGTTTCATATCGCATAAGGCTGCTTTACACAAAGAAACAGCTGAATATGGGCTCTACTCCAGAGTGAACTTGCCTTTGGTTAATTTAATTCTGCTCTTCCTTTCTAAGCATATGTAGCTGTAGACTATCAGGCGTCTCCATCTGTCCGCCCTGCATCTCTCATGGAAAGGAACAGATTTTTAGTCTCAGATGTCTCAGGAAGCTTTGAGTAACATTGTTCTAACTTGTCTAAATGAACAGAACAAGAGCACATAGTTTAAATGAATGTGACCATATGTACTGTAGAAGGAGTAGATTGGTAACTACTTTTTATCCATGTATTATTCGGTTTATAAAAGTAACTAATGCGAATGTCACTCTATAAAGCAAAAAAACAAAATATTTATAATTTTTTTCTTTAAGAAGGATGAATTGAAAAAGTTGCAGATTCATTTTCTTTCTGCTAACTGACTAACAGACTAATTTTTTCTGCTTTTCTTACGTGTATTCTGTAGAACCTCAGTTATAGTATTTTTTACTGTCATAAATCTTGCAGTTATGTCCTCGATTAATTGGGTAATTGGTTTATAAAACAAATAATGCCAAGTACAATATACTAAAGAACAAAGTGGTTCATCCTTCAAATGTCTTTTGTCTGATCAAGAGTCAAAAACAAAAGCACTGCATTACATACACATACACATACACATACACATGCACATACACATACACATACACATACACATGCACATACGCAGTACACTTTATAATTTAAACCCTGTTCATACACAGCGGGACATGCTTTTGCCTTCAGAACTGCTTTAATTCATAGTGGCATAGATTCAACAAGGTGCTGAAAACATCCTTCTCAGATTTTAGTCCATAAATTAACATCATGCAAATCTGCAGCAACTGTGTGATGCAGTTGCTGCAGATTTGTTGGACTGAGATCTGGTGACTGTGGGGCCCATCAGAGCGCAGTGGAGTCATTGTCATCTTCAAGAAACCAGTCTTTGTGACATGGCGCATTATTTTGTTAAAAACCTGTCATCAGAAGATGGGTACACCGTGGTCACGGTCAGCACCAATATCCACGTAGGCTGTAGTGTTTAAATGATAGTCAGTTGATGTATTTATACAGCGCCAAATTACAACAGGCACCTCAAGGCACTTTAAATTGTAAGGTCAAGGCCCTACAATAATAAAAATGGGCCCAAAGTGCTAAGACATCAAAGTCTGATGCTACTATCTGAGTTTCGAATCAGAAACTGAGACTTGTTTGCTGAGGCAATATTTGTTTCAGTCTCCTGAGCTTGTGTCAACATTAGCCTCAGTTTCCTGTTCTTATCTGACAGGAGTGGCACCCAGTGTGGTCTTCTGTTGCTGTAGCTCATCTGCTTCAAGGTTTAACATGTTGTGTGCTCTGAGATGCTCTTCAGCATACCTTGGTTGAAACCTTGGCTTCCTTTCAGCTCAAAGCGGTCTGGCCATTTTCCTCTCACCTCTGACATCAACAAGGCATTTTCATTCAGTGAAATGCACTCACTGGATATTTTTGCTTTTTTCCCGACCATTCTCTATAAATCCTAGACATGGTTGTGCAGAACAATCCCAGTAGATCAGCAGTTTGTGGAATTCTCAGACCCGCCTGTCTGGCACCAACAATCATGCTACATTCATAGTCACGTAAATCTCCTTCCTTACTCATTCTAATGCCCAGTTTGAACTTCAGCAGGTCGTCATGCCTAAATGCACTGAGTAGCTGCCATGTAAGTTGCTGAATATTATAGCTGATATTTGCATTGAATAGCTGTAACAAATAACAGGTATGCAAGGCAGCAAAATCTCACTCTTGAGATCCAGGAAATATGAAAAATTGGACACTTTTCGTTGAATAATACAGCATAAAAATCATTCAACTAATCAATCTGTTATCAAGGCAGAATAGAACGTTATCAAAAGTACACGTGCTTTCCATTAAAAGATCATTCCTGTAACCATTAAATCAGGTTCATAACCAATAGTAAGATTGCTTTTGGGAAACTATTATTCTTGGATTTTGTCCCAGAGCGACCCTGAAAACTTCAGGCTTCAGTTTGTAATGGCAGCAAAATATGAACTTCTGTCTTTATTTGTAACCTGTGCAGATTCTGTAAATGTCACCCGCCCACTCATCTTGCATATTCACAATGGTTATGTGTCTAGATGGAAATTCACAGAAAACAAATGAAGAGATTTTTTTTCTAGCTGTGGATGAGGAGAGCTGTGCAAGCTTGCTAAAAGAACAGTTACATAATGTTACAGTTGTTTGTTTTTTTAAAAACTTCCCCTTAGACTCAGGAAGTCTCAGCCTCACAGGAGGAGGCGCATAAAGAAAATGTGCATTTGCAATAAGCAGAAATGAATTCTTCTCAGAGTAAAAAGTTAAATTTCTCTCTGTAGTTTTAGAGGAAAGAGCGCTTACTGCAGTGCAGCTGCTGCTTTTTTTTCTCCACTTTTTAAAGTGAAAAAAGATGGATGTGCATGGATTTATAACACAAGGTGATAGATTTATGAGCAGAGACTTAAGGTAGTTACTCAAAATTGATTGAGTGATCGATATTCCGTATAACATACAAAAAAGAAAATACTTTGGCATTTTTATTAAATTACTTTGTATGACTATTTAACACTAAAACTAATAAATAGGTAGATGTTTGTGTTTAGGATTTAGACACCTCTGAGAGCAGATTGACAGGGACAAACAGACTGACACTTCCTTAGTCAGTAGAAGTATTTGCTAAATGGCTTGATGGGAAGATGAAGGGATTGATGGTCTCTCTGGGCAGCTATATAGAGAGCAGGATTGCTGTGGTGGCCCAGAGGAGTTGCTCATAAATGGCTGCTGTGATGTTAAAAAGGGCAAAGTCGCAGCATGGGGTGAGTAATGAAAATGGATGCGGCGGGTCCTCAGAGGATCACTCAGCCGTCCCCGAGCTCATAGACTGCCGGGCATTATGGGATCTGAAAATAAAGCACTGAACCTTTCAGAATATGAAGCCTGTCTGAAAGCAACAGAATCAGTTTTTATCTCTTTAAAGGTCTCTTTACAGTCATATCAAACATAGCCAAAGTTTGCAGATACTCAGATTAAACATGTGCAACGTTTCAAATAATGAGGTCAGTGATCAAACAATCGCAGTGAGCCAAAAGCTCAGACTTCAGGCTGCTCTGAACACACGGTTTCAGGCAGTTGCTTTCACACTCTTTGCTCTGTA
>VUQJ01044299.1:5921-16632 GCA_015108635.1 Andinoacara biseriatus
TTTTTTTAATCCCAATCTTTCTGTTTATTGTGTTATCGTCTCGTGTTGTGTGAGTGCAGTTGCTTGTATACACACGGCCAGACTTACCCCTCCAGACTTCTTATCTGGGAAGATGCAGCTCTCTCCACCTGCTGTGAAGTTGCAGTAAACCTTGAAGGAGTCTCGAGAGCAGCCCTGGTTTGGATCAATCCAGTACTCACCTGGCGAGATGAAGAAAGGGGGAAAACACACATGCGCGCGCGCACACACGCACACACACAGAGAGAAAGAGTGAGAGAGCAAGAGAGAGAAAGCTCATTATATAATTTGATATTTGGATTGTACTAAGGTCAAGGCGATGCCAGACACGGCATTCCTCTGTGTTTACAGCTTCACTTCAGATTAAACACTTTCTAAACTGTGGGTGTTTCTCTTGTAAATCCAGCGTTCCTAATAAACCCAAACTGAGATGATGTGATTTTATTTCATTATTTTATGATTAGTTCTTTTAAGAATATTGTCAGCTTCCTTTTAACAGCTGCCAGTGGAGAGAACGATCAGGAAACTAGAGCAATTAGAGGGAATTGAACCTTGGATGTTGTGGTTATGCAGTATGCACCTTGCTCATTAGCACGCCAGACATCCCAGATGGTTTATCAAACATTCATTTTTGAAAGGTAATTCTTGCTGTTTGATAACATCATCACCTAGAGATGGATGTGGCAAAGAGTAGAGGAAAAATACTTTGTTTACTAATTAATTACTAATTAACTAGTCCATATGTGAACAATTGCAAGTGTCATGCTCCTATGACAGATAAACTGCAGATATAATAGGCTGGGTCTGTGACTAATGATTATTTTCATGGTAAATAAATATTAGTAAAACACAGAAATGTGATGACTTGTTTTGTCCCTTGTGCATCTTATTATTGATCATATTTTATATATATGTATATTATTATTATTATTTATTTATTTATTTATTTATTTATTTTTTTCTTAGTTATGAGCATTTTCCTGATATGTAATTACTAGAGGCTAGGTTCAAATTATGCTGGGCTCATGACTCCCTGTATATGTGACATATAGAAATAAGGGGGGTGATAAGTAGACTCACCCCTGGAGCCCACAAGTGGATGTTGGGGTGGTGGAGGGGTTGAAAGAGCATGCAGTGAAGTTTCTCTCTCACAGAAAATATGTGAGTCAGGCTATTCTTCTCTTTTTTCCCTCACCACTAACATTCGTTATTTTATAGACCCCCCCCCCCACACACACACACACACACACACACAAACCTTAGATTATAACTTATACCCTTATTAGTAGAGTAGACTAGCTAATAATTCTAATTCTAATTTTGCATTCATGCCTAAGAACCCCATCAATATATTTGGTTTTTCAGTGATCACAAACAGAGAGGGTTGTTGTGGCCCCTGGGACACAACCATTAGCACTGACTTTCTATAAACATTTCTAGCTAGCTGTGTTTGATTTTGTTGAAGTTTCAAAGCTGTGCAGAAAAAAGGAGGGAGCAATGCACCAGTTCAGGCTAAATGTGACACGAACCGTCAGGGAAATCAGGGTGGCAGAGCTGCAGGTCCTTGCAGGTACGCGCAGGGTTGCCCTGTGTGCCCAGTGGGTGCTTCATCTGCTCGATCTCCAGCTTAAGGGAGTTAAGCGAGCCAAAGATTTCTTCCATGCCGTCATCGTAGTCCTTATAGTTGGCATCCATAGCTGCATCATCCACCAACTGGCTGGCATCGATGTTCCTACGTGATCTGCCCTTAATGGGAGCCTGAATCGGGAGTGGGTGGATGACATCTCCAGGAGGGCCCTTTTATGGAGAGATGAAATGAGAGGGGACAAATGTCAGTTACCATAAACCGTATTTATTGATTTTGTTATTTTTAATTTGACTATTTATAAAGTTGTGTATTTACTTACAGGAGGGCCGGGAGGTCCAGGTGTACCAGTCTCTCCTTTTGGTCCAGTTTGACCCTGAGCAGGACAAATAAAAACAGAGTTTAATCTTGTCATGATAAATGTCTGCAAATGTTTCTAATGGAATGCAGTTTTTTGTTAATCGCTTACCGATGAGCCTTTAGCTCCTTTAGGACCTGGGGGACCCTAAAAACACAAAGATGATCAAGTAATCAGCGCTGGCTAAGACATTGCATCCCCAGTCTGCTGTAGTATGAAACATATGTTAAACTTACAGGTAACCCAGGGGGTCCAATGGGACCCAGTGGACCAGCAGGACCAGCAATACCCTGAAAGAAAAGAGAAATTGCAACGTTAACACTCTTAACACCAACAAAAAAGCTAAAACAAAAGACTGTCAATAACTAACTGTGTGTCAGCAAGTGTAGGTCTGCAGTTTCAGTATAGTTTTTTTACTCACATTGTCTCCTTTGGGACCGGATGATCCTGGAGGACCAGGAAGACCTCTGTCACCTTTCTCTCCCTGGTCACCTGGTGGTCCAATTAGACCAATAAGACCTGGATGACCCTGAGCACAGAGAACAACATAAGCACATGTGATCAAAGCAACATTTAATGGGACACATTTCAATCAGAAAGATAATGATTTGATGACCAGCGGCAAACAAGAAAATCTTATCAATCACTAAATTGGTTCCTAAAGTATCTCACCTTTTCTCCTTTGACACCAGAGTCTCCTTTCAAACCAGGTAAGCCAGGTGGGCCCTGCGAGGGAACGTAAGAGTCATTCAGATCCAGTCACATATAATACATTATAAGGTATAACAGTTCAAAGCCAGGAGTTGCTTCTGCTCACCATAGGTCCAGGAGGTCCATCTGGGCCTGGGGCACCAGGTAGACCTTGTTCTCCCTGCAATAACATTTGTACTCTGTTTTAAATCCACCTCAAAACAATACTGTTTTCTTTGAAATTTGTTGCATCTCTACTGCTTAAACAATACTATATTACATTAGCATATAACATTGATGCGGAGAGCATGAGAAATATACTTACAACTGCACCAGGGATCCCCCTGAGACCTTCAGAACCTGGCTTGCCAGGTGATCCTTGAGGACCAACTGGACCTGTTTTTCCTGGGGGACCTTCTAATCCAGACTCTCCCTTTCAGACAGAAAAAGGATTCACACAAAACATTTGATTTTAGCTCATTTGTTGGTTGTTTTGTTTACAAATAATATGAAGGAAGAAAAAAAATGAAAATAAAGTTTAGTTTAGTTTTGGGATTAGTTACCTTGGCTCCCTTCTCTCCTTGTCTTCCCTCGGGTCCTGCAGGTCCAGGAGGCCCCTATTTAAAATAAATATATAAATGAACAGAATGCACAAAATAACCTTTTATCATTTTCACAAATTATAACCTTTTGTAAGGACAAGAATAAGCGAGCACAGATCAGTACTCACTCTCTTTCCTGGTGGTCCAGCAGGCCCAGACTCTCCAGTGGGTCCAGGTGAACCCTGGTTTAAAATGAAAAGTACATATTTTAACATTTAAACAACAATACACATTTCCCAGTAATGTCACACAACACTGTGGAAAAAACACAACACTCACAGGCTGCCCGGCCTCTCCATCATCTCCCTTATCACCAGGTGGACCATCTAAGCCCTGCATTGGAAGTGAAGCGAATCTCAGTCATGAAGTTTTGGTTTAAAAAAATATGTTAAGACTTGAGCTTGGACAGTTTATTCACAGATCAGCTGTCATACGTACAGCTGGACCAGGCTCTCCAGGGGGGCCAGGGTCACCAGGGAAACCACTTGGACCCTGAAAATTAATAAAGTTGCATTATTATTTTTTTTTTTGGACACTTACTTTTAAGCAACTGCAGTGTACAATGAAGTGCACAAAACCTGAAACAGAACTTACTGGGCTGCCTTTTGGACCATCGTCTCCAGGGGGTCCTTTTGGGCCAGGAGGTCCGGCAGCACCAGCCGGACCAGCCTCTCCCTTTTCTCCTCGCTCTCCTCTTGTACCCTACAATAATATGCAATATGGTACCAATGCAATTGCTTGTATAATATAAAATTCAGAGATGCTGGTATTAAACATGAGGAAAATGGCAAAGGCAAGTTAAAAAAAATATATATATATTTTTACATAAACTCTGTTTTAGTTAGGCTATCAACCAACAAGGATTTTATCTTCTTTGGTTGTCAAGTATTTGTTGTTTCTTATATAAATATTAAGGAAATAGAAGGGAATAACTCACTGGTGGGCCAACTTCTCCCTGGGGTCCTGGCTCTCCCGTTTCACCAGTATCTCCCTGATAGAGGAGGGCAAAGATGAGTATTAGCAGGTGAGAGAGACCCATATACATTATCAGTAAAGTGATTTGTTGATCCAACATGGTTCTGAAAATCCCATCATTTACTGCAGCCCTCACTGTCCCAGTGCCCTTGTCACCAAAATGGGAATAGAAAGAGATGACACAAGAGATTTCAATCCATCAAGTGCAGGCAGATTGGGAGGCAGGAGCAAGGAAGGCACTGACCTCACTGTTCTCCCTGGACCCTGCCCATATATCGTGTCCTCGTCCTCTTGCCTTATTGGATAGTTGCCCTGTTGACTCACCTATATGCCAGGCACCATCGTTATTCACTGTCATATAAACCTACTATCCTCCCTACTGGGGTTTTAGGGCACATGCAGTGTACCACAGGTGTTTAGTGGAAAAATATTAGCCCTTGTCATGTTTGGGAAACAAGGAGCCAGTTGATGGCACAGCTCTGCAGAGCCAATGACAAGCTGTGCGTTGATGTGTTATGATAAGCATATCCAGATTCCCTCCAGCATGAACAATGGTTCTGTGTTGTGAACATCAACCGATACTCTAAATTAGTGTCTGGCTGTTTTCCAAAACCTGCCTCGTTGCTGTCAAGAAATTCTCTCTAAGCAGTTAGTATGCCTGTTTACAAGCCTCACTGATCCGCCTGTATTAGCAGTGTACACTGCTGTTTTATGCAGTGCTGCGTCTCGCACAGGCCTTGACTCCATTCTTATGATGACCTTCACACGTCCACCTAAGGACTGCTGAGAACAGGAAAACCACGAAAGACAGCTGCTCATCACAGATACATGAGGGATGTGTTTACAGAAAAAAGCCTGGGCTCTGTTGCTTGCCAGCTGCCTGTGCTGGCTATTAAAATGCCAGATCAGCTGAAGCACGATTAGCCAAAGGGCGCTGTGTTTGTTTGCACAGAAGCAGGACAGGCTATCCACAGGGAGATTATAAAGGAGCAAAAGGTGATTCTATTGACTGATTCAGATAAAGCAAATTACACCATCACTATGGACAGAAAGCGATGGGAAAAAAAAAGAAAAAGCTGCACGGCGCTGCATTCCAGCAGCTGCAAACACTGCCAAAGGAGGCCTCTATAATGGAGCAGAGGCAACAAATAAGAACTGTAGCTGTTTCTATGAGAACCGCTTTTAATAATGCATTTATCATCTTAGAATTGCAGTATGATCCCTTTGACGATTTATTTATAATCTCTCCACCCCAGCAGTAGGCTACTGTTGGGAATGACAGCCTGTCCATTAGATTTGGGATGCATCTGTCACTCTGTAGTAGGGAAAAAACATCCCAAATGGTATCATATAAATAGGCATGTGAAATATTAATGGCTGCAACAGCCTTTAAAGAGGTATCAGTTGCAGTCTTTACACAAAACAAAACCCAAACAAACTGCTTAGTATGATGAATCTGACTTTTAAGTCGGATTCTCCAAAATCTCTCTCGCTGACAAGTGGGTGCACAAACCGAACTACGCAGCACCACAACTATATCTATAAAGAAGTAAAAATTTGTCTTAGAATTATATAATTTAGAGTCAATATTAGTGTATGACAGGTATATTGCTAAGAGGGTAATTTGTAATTAGTCTCATTTCTCATCAGTGATTAATAGACTGATATCAGATTTTTACTTATCAAATATCAATAATGTTACCAGCCTCAATGGTCCCACTATTGGTGGAACTAATCAAATGACATTATTCACATGAATGGCTGCATTTGCAGTTGTTTCTGTTCAGTTGTTTCCTGCAGTGGTGTACACACGTTAACACGTGCAAGCAGACTCATCTATAGTGACAAAATTACCAAACAGAACAGAGTCTTACCTTTTCTCCGACAGCACCGGGGTTTCCAATGCCACCAGGAGGTCCCTGAGGACCATCGGCTCCTGGGGGTCCTGAAGGACCTCTGGGACCAGGGGGGCCTGGTGGACCCTGTAGGTGATGAGCAGAGTCACCTCAGTTAAGGAATGGAATTCATCTTCATTTAATGTTATAATAACACACAGTATGTACAAAATAAGCTCTTACCATTTGACCAACATCTCCAGTTTCACCTTTCTCCCCAGGTGGACCAGGTAAGCCCTAAAATGTTTACAGAGGATTTAATTATGCCTTTTTAAATGAAAACACAAGTACACTGTCAAAGTACTGTCAATACTGTAGTTCACACCTGCAGACCAACTGGGCCTGGAGGTCCAGGGAATCCTCTGGATCCTTCATCTCCCTTCTGGCCAAACATTCCCTGCTGACCTCTGGGACCAGGCTCACCATCTACACCCTGCACAGCCGAACAGATAATGAAGTGATTAAAGTATCAGTCTGCTAACAGATGGAGGAAGCATTGAACGGTGTGACATCACCCAAAATGGACACTTACAGCAGGACCCGGTGCTCCGATGGGTCCTTGGGGGCCAGTAGGACCAGGTGGACCCTGAGGAGGAGGACATGAAAATGCATGAGAAATCTGTAATTCTATCACTCACAGTTTAAAATATATGTGTCATCCTCAGAATTCTAGGAAGCAAAACAATGAATAAATAATGTGTTTTGTATAATGCTGGACGCAGACAAACTTACATGTTCTCCTTTGTCCCCCTTACTTCCTTTCTGACCTGGCTCTCCAAGTTCTCCCTGTGAAGAAATTATCAAAGTGTGAAACAAAAACAGGTAGTGGCATACAGATTAAAAAAAAAACAAAAACAAAGCTTGACAATGAAAAATGTTAAACCAACAGAAGATGACTTATTGAAACACACTAAAATGTCTGTCCTGCCTTCAAAAAGAAATCTTTTAAAATCTGCCTATAGATATCTCACTTACTTCTCTCCTCTGACAAAGCTACTTCACATCTGAAAGGGGCTTATCATGATGGCTGAGTCAGTGGCAGAGCAAGCAGCCAAAAACAGAATACATTATTACTCCCATCAGAACCTGTTTAAACCAGAATATGCCAACTGAAGAACCTTGTACTTTTTTTTTTCAAAGCCTGTGTGGGTGTTGGGAAAAATAATGCTAATAACTACAAAAACCAAAGGGATTTACTTTTGGGCTTGAATGCTCTTTCTGTGGTGGCTTTAGTCTCCTAAATAAAGGCCTTGGACTTGTCCGTTCCCAGTGGGCAGGGATTATAATGAGAAAGTGTCTGAATGTATGTAAACATTATCTGGCAAGATCCTTTTTATCTGCGTGGCAAATACCCTCTGCATCCCCTTTGTCCGTTTACAGCACAGGGAATGCTGTGAGGCCAGTTAAGAACTGTGCATGATTATCCTCTGAGTATTTCTGCAGCTGATCTTCCTGCAAATGTTTTAGAAGGGATGAGGAGTTGCTTGGATCTGAATACTAAAGGGTCACTTTCACCCATCCTGTCACTGCCTCTCCTCTGACTGTTTGTAAAGAAGGGTACAAAGCAGCAACAAGGCCAGTTCTCCTTTTAAGGATCTGTTAATCGATGCAAACTCTGTCAGACAAATTCCCCTTACAGCGTTTTAAGGTCACACAGAAAGAGACAAGACGATCTGGCTGCGATCCCTATTACAAAGTTTAGTCTAGTTTTGGTCTGTGTGTGCAGGAGACACAGATGAGAGACAAAAATGAAATTTTAGTGCAGATTTGCTGAATTTCATTATATTTTTCTTCACTTTGATGGAAACAAACCATAAAAACTAACCCACCTTGTCTCCATCTTCTCCAGGCGGGCCCGGAGGTCCTCCAGGTCCTGGCAGACCAACAGGTCCCTGAATACCATCTCTTCCAGCTGGGCCTTGAGGTCCTTTCTCTCCCTTTTGTATTGTTTGTTGGAATAGTACAACATTGTGTTGTCAGTGAGACAAAATGTACAGCATAGCCATAATTATTTCTAAAATGTGGTGTTCTTACCGGTCCACCTTTCTCTCCAGCAGGGCCTGGAGGTCCCTGGGGGCCAGAACGTCCAGGAAGACCTGTAGGTCCTGCTGGCCCTGCGGGACCACGTTCGCCAGGAGAACCCTATAGCGGTACCACACAATACATTAAGAGCTAGCTGGAAGCTAGTTATCAAAATTTAAAAAAAAAACAAAAAAACATCTGAAATATCAAAGACATCAAACACTGGAAGTTAAAGCATAATATCAGGCACATCAAATAGGTCAGACTTCTCTTATATAAGTAGCAAACAGTGCATATCATTATATTATGTAAGGGCCTGGAACAACAGAGGGTGGGAGCTTTACTATGAAGGTAGTTCAGAGATGCAGACAGAATATGGAAGGAGAGTGTGAGAGTGACAAAGTGGGGATATGGATGTGGTAAATTGTACTCACAGCAGGGCCAGGTGGGCCAGGAGGACCCTCATTCCCTTTCAGGCCATGAGCCCCCTGCAGCACAGAGTAAAATGAAGGCTTCAGAAAACAAACACATCTGTTGGGGAAGCACACATTCTATCTTGCATTGCACTCCCTATCTTCAAACAGGCTCAGCATGAGATGGAAAACCTCCTATAGTCTCCAAAGTGAAAGTTGAGAGGCAATGGGGAAAACAGATTGCCAAAACTGCTGCAAACATCCTTTATGTTACAGAGGAGCTGGTGTATCACATGATTTCCAAAGTTAACCAAAAAAAAAGCTACTTCTAAACAGCTGATTTATTTGTAATAACCTGGCATGAAAAAATACCATAAATTCTATAACTACTAGGACATGACTTTGTCAAGTTAGAATTATTTTTTTTAAAAAAAGAAAGAAAAATCAGCCAAGAGCAGACTGTTCCTTTGCTGAAGGGTGGCTCTGATATCATCTCCGATTCTTGAGGTTTACCACATTCTTACAGAAATTTAATAGCCCAGAACTATTATGCAATAACCAAGCTGTGAGTGATATTGAATTTGTCAGGAGGTATTAAACAAAGCAGAAGGCAATACTAACCACAGGACCAGGCAGGCCTCTCTCTCCAGGGAAACCTCTTGGCCCAGGAGGGCCATCTTTACCAGACGGTCCAGCAGGGCCAGGGTCACCCTATAAATGGGAAATGGGAATCAATGGTGAGCTTTATTGCATACATCCATAATTAGCTGACTGAGTGCTTTGAAAGACAAGATGTTAAAGAGAGCTTCAAGTTTCACCTTGGCTCCTTCTTTCCCTGCAGCTCCAGGTAGACCTTGCTCACCAGGTGGGCCTGGGGGTCCAGGGTGGCCCCGATCACCCATTGGTCCAGTCTCACCTGTCGGTCCCTACAATATAAGTAAATATATAAATAAATTAATTAATAAAACTCACGGACACTAAAGTATGAATCCAAGTTGCAGAGGAGGTGTAAAAACAGGGACAGCAGTAAGAGGAAAGCAGAGAGGACACTGTAAGCAAAATCAGCAATAATACAAAAACAATATAACAATTTCTTCATTTATTTGAAACGTGGTGAGGAAAAGCTGAACATTTGCTGTGTGGGAGGCCTACTAGTCATTACAGCCACATACAGCTTCATTATTATGAATGTCCTCAGCTGGCATTAGCAGAACGGCTGGGAGGAAAAGTCTGTTAAACATTTATGCATAATGGATGAAGAGCCCGTTGCAAATATGAAAGAGGATAAACAACACTTAAGTCATGGCTCTTGAGATATAGGCAAGAAGCGGTAAATCGATTTTCGTTTGCCAAGCAAAACGCTAAGAAAGCCTTCTTAATGAAAACTTACAGGTTTCTACTGTGTTTTTGTGCATGAAAGGTTTGGATGGCAACTCTATAAGAGCCTAATTTTTGAAGCAACAATGCAAATGCACATTTATTTATTTCTTTTTTTCAGTAATTAATGACCATTTGTTTGTGCACAAAGGAAGACAGGGAACAAAATGCAATGCAACAATGAAGCAGCTCAGCAAAACGGTCCGTGGCTGTCACTCACCTGAGGTCCAACCACACCTGGAGGACCAGGAGGGCCTGTTTTGCCTTGGAATCCCTGCATATTACCAAAGGAGATAAAGGTTATACAATAGAATACAGTGGAATATGCAGATAAAGAGTTGAATAACCAAACCAGTTTACTCACAGTCTCTCCTCTCTGTCCAGGATGTCCTGGCAGTCCGTCTTTCCCTGGAGGTCCCTGAGAATTTCACACAAATCAAAGAATCAGTAAACGACACACGAAATGAAATGACACAGGAAAAAACATTGTCAGTTTCCATTCGGTATCTGCACTTACAGGGGGGCCTTTTGGTCCTGGGAAACCTGTTGGTCCCTGAGGCCCAGGCAAACCCTAAAAGAAGAAAAACCACAATTGAGTTGCTAATAACGCTTTTAATTTACATGCCATGAGAATAAAATGACTCCCGATACAAGTCTTACCCTCTCGCCGGGAGGTCCTGGTGGGCCATCATTCCCTGAGTTACCCTGGACAGACGAAATACGGAGTTAAATGTGAACTTATATCACAACATATTTGAGAACGTGGCAGTGAATTA
>VUQJ01044300.1:3110-14562 GCA_015108635.1 Andinoacara biseriatus
TAAATCAACCAGCCACTTCTTTTTTTTTTTTTTTTAATTTAACCATTATTTGGATGGTGGCTGGTGTTTAATTTCCCATAAGCCTGAACAGCAACCAGTTAACAGGATTGTGAACGGCAGGCAGAAAATGATAAATATTTGGTCTTGTTCTTCCGCAAATGAAACATCTATAAACCAAAATGATTAATTTTCATTACAAAAAAATAAATAAACCTCTTCGTTAGTGCCATGGCATTATTCTCAGATGATTGTGTGGCAGGTGTGCGTGCAAAAATCCACGTTGCCATGCCTACGGGCAGGCGAGAGGATGCACAGACAGCTGTATGTGGCAGGAACCTCACAGGTTTGCAAACCCTAGCAGATAAAACTATTTCTGTGTGTAGTGTGGGATGCACACCGCCAGAGTAGCAAAAAGGCTCCCAAAATTCACCCTCATCTTCGGCATGTAAGGTAATAGCATCTGTAATGTTTTTAATCTTGTCAAGTCATGCATGTAAGCCACATATGAACAGTGTCATCATTTCTTTAGCTAATGGGAGCATTCGTGCCATTACAACTCAGTTTGGGTTTTTGTTTTAACCACTTGACACCATTTATTATAGTCACTATCCTCAATTTAGATTCATTGCGGTCTGTTTTAGTGTGATCCAAAAGTCATTTCAATATTTCAATACAAAAAGCACATAGACTCTATAGCAAATTGTCAAAGAACTAGTCAATAGTAAACAAATATGTATAGTACCAGTGGAAGGTTTTAAAAAGGAAACCGCATTTGTTTGTTTTTACATGAAATTAATCAGAAATGCTGTAAACAAAAACCAATGACAGAATTGGTCATGGAAAAATGATCAACCACTGAAGCCAGTGGAGTAACTGATGGGTTAATTAATGATTTTTTCTTGAGAGTCAGCAAAGACAGCAGTGCAGAAGAAGATGCTAGAAGCCGCACCAGTAAAACTAGACTAGCATTCAATGCCTTGCGACCTATGTGGAGCTCAAAAAATGCTGAGTATCTTGAGCATCCTCTGTTTTTGTTATTTTTTTAATTGAAGGCAATTAAAAAAAAAAATCATAAAACAGTTGTTCCATTCCCTTCACAAACAAGCAGATTCTTGGTCTTATGGGTGCCATTTAACAAGGTTGCAAGCTGAGGATCTCTGAAGTGTCTGTCAAACTACAAACTCTGATGTTCTCCTGTCCTCTTGCTCAGTTTGGCACTAGGGTCTTCTAACATAAGTTAACTGGGAAAGGGTTTTCTAAGGATCAGGTAGACTTAACATGGTAAACAGCCAGTGGAACACAGAACAGATGGTTGTTGAAAATGGGCTTTCGAAGACCCACGGATATTAAAAAAAACTAAATGGTTTACAATGATTAAAATGATCATTTCCAACATTTCTGGGAAATGGCCCATCGAAATCAAAAACCTGACCTGATTGAAATTTGGTTGCTCTCATGCACCTCTGCACCACTTATTTACAGATCTCTCCTGGCAATTCCTGTTAGGACCACTTGCCCCGTGCACTCTAATTTCACCACGGTCCTCAAACATGTGCAGAGGGGAGACATCAACTTGTGCTTCAAATGACTCGAATATTGTGTCGAGGATCATCACTGGCCTTAAGAGCTGTGTCTGCAATGCAGGCACCAAACAGCAGTTCTCAGTTTAAGAGTCCACATTCCCAACCCTGAAGTTAGTGTAACGAGTGAGGAGTGGGACAGACATTTAAAAAAAAAAAAAACTGCCTCCACAGTTTTTGGTCATAGAACACAATCTTCATTATCACACTCAGCCACCACCAGATTTGCCTCCCTGTACCTTCACCAGCTTACTCAAAACGAAAGTTGGAGGACATCACTTTAAAACACTGGATGAGATCCAGCACATATTACAGAGAGACTAAAGTGCAAGGGGACCAAACTGACTTTCTAGGGAAAGATCTATAAATAGATGAATTGAAGCAGTCCAAAAGTGCATGAAAAGATCATCTTGAAGGGAAGAAATGCCAAATTTAAAAACACAAATTTCTTATCACACCTGCTATGTAAAAAACAAAGCTAATGGCTGGTAAAGCCACAAGCGCTGTGCTCTGGTTTAATCCCTTGTACTACAACAAAGCCTTAATCACATTGCCAACTCTTAAAATGTATTGAGGGATGAACACTGCGTATGCAATTAATTAAACACACTGAATATCTTGTAGTCACCAGACTCTGACCACTAAGACAGTCACATATCCACACTCTCAGCCAGCAAGCATGACAGTCTGACTCGAAAGAAACTACAAAAAACTCAAGGGAAGCCATACCCAGAGCACTTCAACTTTCTCCCTCTCTTCCTAATTTGCTCACTCCATCCTTCATCGCAAATGTTACTATCTTGGGTTTCAACCGGAGGACTGCAATGAGCTCAGAACGAGTTCAGTCAATAGCACAAGTGACTAAATTGCTGATCTTGACATTTTTACTCTATTGCAGTCTGTATGTTTCAGTTGTTCTCCTGAAATGAATGCCCCTCCATCTTTCCATCTGCAGAAAGGATTTTCCCCCTGGAAAAGTTGGAATGGCTCTGTGGGGTTGGAAAAACAAACTAAAATTATTGTGTGAGACTGTTTAATGTTATTGGTCTGGAGGGGATTTAAAGGGTTTCCGCTACCAAACAGTAGCTAAATGGGAGAGACAGGGCCAACGAGCCAGACTACCTGACAACAATGAACACCTAATCACATCAACTGGTCAGAACACGTAGGGCTCACCCATCAGGTGTCACATTCACTTTAAGCCACAACTCTTTGAGTAAGGACCTGGATTAAATCAGGAGGTGCTTTTTATTTTTGGTCGTGTTCTCACAAGAAAAAGGCAAAGATTTCAAAGCCTGAGTTTTAAAGAAATCTAAGTATTTACATACGGGAATCTATTTCACAGACGTATTTTCCGTAAAGAGGGGCAGTGCGAGCTGCGGGAATGGATCTGAGTCATATTGTCCTTTTCCATGGAAGCAATACAGAGAGACGAAAGAGATGGAGAGGGGGGAGGGACACTGTCTTCTGGGTTTGTTACAGCCAGTGGCACCATTCTAACTTCAGGAGGAGGATGCAATCCTGAACACCGCAACTGATGAACGCACGTTATGTATGAACACAATTACTTTTCTTTGTCTCTGTGCTTCACTGGGGAGTACAAGGTCCTCACAATGCGTGTGTAACTTTTACATGTTACTTAATGACCCAGGGGTCAACTTACCTGTCTGCCATCTTGGCCTACATTGGTCTGGCCTCTGACAACTGTCCTGATGTTGTCATCCAGACGCCTGTCAAAGTGGCACGAAACACTAATTTATTCATACAAAGGGTCAAATACAAACAAGTAGAAAAATGACTATTAAATGTTTAACACCAACTCACCGAATCTTCAGACGAATCTTGTTTACCACATCATCAATGTTAGCCAAGGACTGATGGAAATACAAAGACGGGAAATCAGGGAACGATAATGTGACCTTACCTTACACATTCTAAAAATTAGTCTTTTGCTATAAGTTGAAAAACTAATACCATTTTTGTTATTCCTCCATTTGAATATATTTAATACAAAACAAACCAACATTGAACATAAATGCTGCTGCTTTTCAGAGATTTGTGCTTAAGCAAGGAGGTAGCTTTGCTTCAGATACAATTGGAATATCTATGCATTATATCCAGGGCTGCTGCAACCCTTAACCTAAGTATTATGCACACAACACAATAAGGTGAAGATGCCTGCACAACTGTGCTCTCTTCTGGAGTCTTGACACAAACTATAAGGTTACAGCGACCCCTTATGGAACGACAGTATACACATGTTATGATATAGATGTCTCAAATTTTTTGGGGCAAAATTATGTTTTAAGTTAGCCCAAGCCCAAGAGGAATAAGACCAGTTATTACAAACAATTTCAACTGCAGGAAAAGCAACTAGTGCCCGCCATTAAGTCTCGCAATCAGGTTTCTTACTTGATCAAGCACATGGAGCAATGCTGCATTAGCCACAATCCAGGCCAGCTGAAGCAGCTTTTCATGTCATTCATCTTGCATTTAACCAATTTAGAAATTTCAGCGGTACACCGACACATTTCATTGGCATTAAGTTTTCACCTTGGGTCGTGTAGCTTCACTATAGAGTAAAGTCCTGTTAATACATCAGTGGGGCCGATATATCGGAAAATCACAAGGGCTTAAAATGAATACAACCTAAGATGGACAACACATGACATATTGCAGCATTTCATTATTTATTTCACAAAAATTAAACCAAAATGCAGAAGCAGCGTGTGAAAAACTATTTAGACCTTATTCAGTAGCTTGTAGAACCACAATTAGGAGCAATAACTTGAAGTAATTTTTTTTTTTGTGTCTTTTGTTTTTTTTTTTTTTAAATCAGTTTCTCACAGTTGTGAAGGAATTCTTGCCCACTCTTCTTTACGTTACTTCAGTCCATTTCTGCACAACTCTCTTAAGGCATTTTACTCACACTGAGGTCTGGACTTTGACGGGGTCATTGAAGCACCTTGATACTTTTCTTTTTCAGCCATTCTGTTTTAGATTTGTTGCTGTGCTTCAGATCTTTGACCTGTTGCATGAACCAAAGCCAAGCTTCAGCTGTCAGACAGATGGCCTCACATCTGCCTCTAGAATACTTTGGTATACAGAGGAGTTCATGTTCGACTCAATGATTTTGAGGTGCCGAGGGTCCTGTGGCTGCAAAAAAAGCCCAAATCATCACCCCTCCACTGCCGTGCTTTACAGTTGGTACGAGGTGTTTGTGCTGATACGTTGTGTTTGGTTTTCACCAAATGTGATGCTGTGTATTATGGCCAAACATGTCCACTTTGGTCTTGTTTGTCCAAAGGACATTGTTTCATAAGTACAGTGATCTTGGATGAGAAGGTCTGGCTCACTCCAGAAAACATGTGTCCACTTCTCTATAGCCCAGTGGTGGTGTGCTGTACACCACTTAATCTGATGCTTTGCATTGCACTTGGTCATGTAAGGCTTGGATACAGCTGCTCAGCCATGGACACCCATTCCATGAAGCTCTCTACGCATTGTTCTTGAGCTAATCTGAAGGCCACATGAAATTTGGCGGTCTGTAGCGATCGACTCTGCAGAAAGTTGGTGACCTCTGTGTACGATCCACCTCAGCATTCGCTGATCCTGGTCTGTGATTTTACGTGGCCTACCACTTCTTGGCTGAGTTGCTGTCAGCAGTTGACTGTGGAATATTTAGCAATTCACAGGTGGACTTGTTGCACAGGTGGCATCCTTTCACGGTATCACGCTGGAACTCATTGAGCTCCTGGGAGCATTCTTTCACAAATATTTGTATAAGCAGTCTGCATGCCTAGGTGCTTGCTTTTATATACCTGTGCCCATGGAAGTGATTGGAACACCTGAATTCAACAATTTGGATGGGTGAGTGAATACTTGTAACAATATAGTGTATATGTCAGTGCAAGCCTGACTACAGACAGTTGTGTAGCACTTCACTGTACCTGCTCAGTGGGGAAAAGTGTGTTGATGTATTCCACAGCATTGAAGTCAGCTCTATCCAGCGGGTCTTGGCTGGGGAAAACCTTGCACACAAAAGACAAACAACGTTTGGTCGGAACCTCACGGAAGACACCTATTTCACACGGGCTGGCTGACAGACAACTAATCACTCACGGTATGATACCCTAACATTAACGTCAATAGAACGTAAAAGGTAACGTTAATGAAGTGGTCATATTTTAATTATCTGACACGAATATTGTAAGCCAAACACTGTTAAAATTACGATCAGTTTGATGTTTAATAGCTAGCTTTCGTAGTCCAGCTTTTTCCCGTGCAGGAAGCCCGCAGGATGGTCAGCCTGAGGCTACCTGCCGACAGCTGTCAGGACAGAAACACAGACCTACAACAACAGCTTACAAAGAAACTCTACAAGGTCAAGCGATTACCTGTTCAATGGCTAGTTGCACCTCTGGAGTTAGATGCAAAATAGCCTCCAGATCTTCAGCAAATTCAAATTCTTCTTCTTCCATCATTGTCTACACAAACCCAAAGCAGAGACCTCTCCGGCATATCACTTCCTGGTCAGGAGGCTTCTGGGATACTGATGACGGAATGGGTAATGCTGCGTTTCAGGACTATCGGAATTAACAACTAATCCGTGAGCGATCGATTTCCATCACGCCTGCGACTCTCGCTCTGTTTGGACGCAGATTTCATCCTTTGGACGCCTTTTGAATTGATTCCACTTTAAAGACTCCATTGTAAAAAATAAAATAAAATATATATATTTTTTAAAAATGACTCTTATTTTAGAATTCCCTTTTATGTCTTTAAGAAAGACATAATAAACCATGACATTTTTTTCTTATTTGTCCAGCTCAGACATCAAAGGTACACTTTATAATATATACTAGTTGCTGTGTGCTATGCCCTTAGTAAAAACACATTCATTGTCATATAAGACTTATTTCATATTAATTTAAGCAACTTGCACTGCATAATTATTGTACTTTAAAAAATGTTGACGTTAAAAAAACGTTTAACAATTATGAGAGACGTGTCAACAAAACCAAAACAAAAAAGTGAATTTCTAGCATTTTAATTGTTATATTAAACATGTATTCAACATAATTTTTTTATTTGTTTATTTATTGATGTCCAAAATAATATTTTGGATCCACTAATTCAACAACTAGGTTTACATTATGTCTCAGGAGAAGCGTCATTTACGTAACCAATATATGTGTTAGTTTATCGTGCATGAATTCTTTTCTAGTTTATGGATGGAACAGAAAATGCCCTTCATTGTTTTTTTGTTTTTTTGTTTTTTTTTTACTGATTTATACTGCAATTATACTGCATAACAATACAATTAGAGGTAGGTTATATCAACGTTATAGCAGCTTTGAATTATCTTGCTAGATAATGCAACCCCTTTTTTTCATATACAGGGAAACATGATAGTGGTGAATTATATTAGGCATGAAAAGATCCTAGATATCCAGAGCCTTCTTATTTTCTAGCTTACAAGAAGATCCCAGATATTGTCATTGTTCATGAATGATGCCTTCCATCAATTTTTGCAGGACCATAATCTGCAATCTGCACTAGAGCGGTTAACAGCAGGAACTCATGAGAAGCATGACGGGACATCTTCAGGTCCCGTCTTTTCTCCTGAATGCGCGAGCGGTCATGTGTCATTTGAAAACTATTAAAAGTAAATATAATCAAATATGTGCAGTGCACTTAGAAAATATGCACTTTTCACCTTTTATTTACCCCCCACTCTTTAAAGCCCTGTGTGAGTTGAAGTGATGAAAATCCCTTTCCAGACTATTCTAATTAAATTTTACACTGCCTTACAAGCTCTTCCCACACTGACTATCTGCCTCCAACAAGTCTTTAAATCTTCTCGCAGCTCTGCTCTAATCTCAATATATCACAGTCTGCTCTGGCCTGTAAATGATTCCTCGGACAAGGTGCCTGCTCCGTCTTGTAAGCACAGTTTTATCAGCTTATCAAAATTACCTATTATATATATATATATATATACACACACATATTGATCCTTTATACCGCCTTGTCATTTGAGGAGCAGCAGTGCCTCCTGCTGTTACATGAAGCAACACACAAACACACATGCAGACATGCCTCACGAGCTCCAGCTTCTGGGCATGCAACTGGATTTTATAGTAACTGTTAGAAATGTCAAAGTCAAAACCATGCAAAGAAAAAAAAATAACAACAAAACTAAAATCCAGAAACTTTGCTGTGTTCTTAGACCCTGAGCTCATTCAAGATGGACTGACACAGAATAGAAAAACTCTACTCTAATGTAGTCTGATGGAACAAAATGTGAAGACCTTTTTGGAAATCCCGGGGGTGCATTTTGTTTTTAGAACCACAGCAGCTTGTCTTCTCAGTTCACAAATGCTTATAGAGCGCTGTTAGCAGAAGAGATGATGCAACACAGTGGTAAACATGGCCCGGTTCAGACTTTTGACATCAAATTCTAAATGAGCGTACATTTTTCAAAGGACAGTACACAGATAGCACATCAAATGCTAATGCTGCTTCATTCTGTTTATTAACTTTGCACACATCATCCCACATTTCTTGGAAATGAGATTGCAAATTGTATCCTCTTAGCTCTTTTTTTTAATCGGTTTTCCCCGTTGCTGAGGCTGGACTTCCTCTAAACAAGTTATAAGATGATTTTTTTATTTGCTGTTGTTGTAGAAACATTTGAAAGTCAAGTTCAGTTCAAAAATCCAATCATTTATTCACTCCCCCTTTTTCTGCATTCAGATTTGTCTTCCAGAAACTGAAAAGCATGCTTTACTGGGTTGAGATCAGGTGACTGACTTGACCACTGAAGAATATCTCATTTCTGTTTCTCAATTCTTGAGAAACTCTTGGTTTGCTTTTGCAGTATGCTGTGCACCATTATCCATTTGCACTGTGAAGCTCTGTCTCATGAGCTTTGCAGCATTTGGCTGAATCTGAGCAGAGAGTATAGCCCTGTACTCTTCACAATTCATCCTGCTGCTTCTGTCAGCAATCTGATCATCAGTAAATGCAAGTGGCCTGGTTCTGCTGGAGGCAATACATGGCCATGTAATGTTTTACCTCCACCATGTTTGACAGATAATGTGGCATGATTCAGATCACAAGCTGTTTCTTTCCTTCTCCATACTTTTCTCTTCCCATCATTCAAGTACACGTTCATCTTGGCTTCATCTGTCCAAGTAATTGTATCATTATTTTCTTTTCCAGAACTGTACAGGCCATTTAGATGTCTGATCTGGCCTTAAATCCACATCTTTTATCTGTTTATTCATAATGGGGTAGTGAAGGGATGGGCCTCACCTGGCCATAGAACTGTCTGTCAGTTAATTGAATGACTTTTGAGCCCCTGTGAGAATGTGAATACAAATGTAACAAACAGTTAATGCAATCATGTTCTTAAAACCGCTTGGATTAAAGCAGAATGTCGGCACTTAAATCACATGCTTGATTTAAAATGTGCTGTGGTGGTGTACAAAGATAAAAACGGGGAAAAAAGGAAACCATCTGATGAATTTAGAGGAGAAATGTCTTTGGTGGAAACGCTAACAAGTGAAACATTTGATAAGGCAGCCCATGCTTTTTTTTTGTAAGGGGCCACAGGCCAACAAGATTATCAGAGTAAAATATATAAAATGAAACCACGTCAGTCCAAGCGCTTGAGTAAATGTCTTCAGTTACTTTCTGTCACCACTTTAAACACATTCAGAGTGAGATTGGAAAAAGCTGGGTAGACAGAATGGATAGATAACCACAATCATGATGGCACTTAATTAGCGGGACGGTTTTTGATAGCCTGTGAAGAGCCATTAACTCCTAATGCCTGAACTGAATATGCTGGACTCTTGTCACTAACAGCTTTTATTTTTTTATTTTTTTTCTGTCAGGCCTTAGTTGGGAAGCATTCGAATGAAAGAAGATTCAGGTCAAGCAAAAACAAGTGATTTAGCATTCCCAAGTCTCAGGAGAGGCAGAGAAGGCAGATGAGACTAGTTTATGTCACAATAACGTCATCACAAGGTCTCGGACTTATTTATGGAGATGGATGTGACGTCTTCCAGGTTTGTGTAGAGGTTACGATTTATAGCGCCTATGAAAATTGTTGATTCAAACTTGTTAAAAATAGATAGCTAAGCCAGCTATGGGACCAGCCATTGTAAGTTTTAACAAAGGAACACAGTGCATTTGACATCAACCCTGTAAAAAAAAAAACTTCAGAGACATGACAACAAGCATCACTGACCAGCCACACAGCTTATTTTGACATATTTATGTAACATGAAGGACAGTATTATCCTGTGTGTCCACTTTTCCACAAGAGGCCTGAGAACAATGTTAGTCATAACTTCACAAAGTTTCCAAAAAGTAAGCTGTTTGAGCTTCTTTCTTCCAAAACCAGCTACTTCAGCCATAATTGGCTTCTGGAACAGGACTAAAGCCTTGCAGTGGATACGATAGGCAAGGATTGGATTGTGGTCCAGGGATTTAACTCCTGGAAGAAAAGGAAGGAATTGTCAGAACCAAAGTTAATTCAAAATCCGATCCATGATTCTGCATTACAGGTTTTCCACTGAATGCTGCTCTGGCTCAACATTACGGTCTTGTATATTGGATATTTTAGTTAATAAAATACACCTAAAGCATGCTGGGGTTTCTGTGTAATTATGATGCAAAGCAGAACTACAGGGCCAACAAGTTACAGGTAACACGTTTGACCTGGCAGTGGGCAAGTGCTTGGGACTTGCAAGGGCAATCTTTGATTAGATAAACGCTTTGGGAGTAAACACAGAGAGAAAATAAAATCTGCGTCCCAAAGGCAATCGCACATTGTTTTTAAATGGTGTGCTGGCACCTCCCTTGACACAGCTGGTAAAAAAAAAACTGTTGTTTTCTTTGCTGCTCCTTTGGATGCATCTTCCGTGTGGTGAGCAGAAACCTTCTGCACGGGCAGCAGCTTGTTGTCTATGTCTTTCTATCCTGGCTTGTGCTCAGCATACTTGATGAGACTGACAAGCAAAAGGTGAACACTTTGAAGAAATTTCATAATTTGGCACCAAATATTAGTGTCACCAACACTATCATAGCAGAGTGAAGCTGTGACATGATGATAAAGCTTTTTGGACATATAATGTTACCACTTCATCATCATCCTATTAGATATTTGTGAAATGTCTAATAGGATGTTTTTTTTTCTGAATCCTCCGAGTTTGGGATGTCACAGCAACCTTAATTATTGACGTTTGAACACCCCCCCAGTGTTCCTGAGATGCTGCACAACATTAAGAGTTCAGAGTGACCCTAACCTTTGATCTTTGACCATTAAAATCTGATAATTTCTGCCTTCAATGCAAGTGAACATTTGTGCAAAATTTGCTGCCCTTATTTTGTACAGTCTGATGGCGTGAGGGACAAAGGAGTTTTTCAGTCTGTTGGTCCTACACTTGGGAAGGAGCAGTCTGTCACTGAACAGGCTCCTCTGGTTGCTGATGACAGTGTGCAGAGGGTGACTGGCATCATCCACAATGTCCAGTAGTTTGACCACAGTCCTCTTTTCTGCCACCGTCACCAGAGAGTCCACAGAGCCGGCCCGCCTGATCAGTTTGTCCAGCCTGGATGTGCCCTTCCTGCATCTGTCCCCCCCAGCACACCACGGTGTAAAACAGGACACTCGCTGCAACACTCTGATAAAACATCTCCAGGAGTTTCCTGCAGATGTTAAAAGGCCGAAGCCTCCTCAGGAAGTACAGTCTGCTCTGCCCCTTTCTGTACAGATGTTCAATGTTTCTCGTCCAGTCCAGCTTGCTGTGCAGCCACACACCAAGAGTCTACAGTCTCTACCTCAATCTGAACTGGTC
>VUQJ01044302.1:0-24150 GCA_015108635.1 Andinoacara biseriatus
GACCTGACACATGGAAACACAAGGAACTAGAAATGACTGAGGACTAATGGACATTAGAAATAAACAGAAACCAAAAGAACACAAAACACTGGGCCAACGGCCCAGGACCATATAACAAATCCAAAGGGTTTAATTTGATGTCGGCCAACGCTTTGCAGCTATAACAGCTTCATTTCTTCTGAGAAGACTTTTCCACAAAGTTTAGGAGTGTTAGTTAAAATTTCAAACAAACAAAAGAAGAAGCTGCACTTTTTAAACGGGGTCAGAGCAAAGAAAGGGTTCCTGTACAGGGGTAGCTATGGTTTTTGTGCTAATGTGAGTCAAAGGAGGGGTTTAAGACTAAGACGTGTTGTATAAGCGCTTTGAGTGCTCCGTCAGAGTAGAAAAGCGCTATATAAGAACTAGTCCATTTACCATTTATGGGAATTTTTGACCAGTCTTCTTGTGAGATCAGACATAAGTTTGATGAGAAGGCCTGGCTCACAGTCTCGGCTCTAATTCATCCCAAAGATGTTCCATCAGGTTGAGGTCAGGACTCTGGAGGCCAGTCAAGTTCTTCCCCACCAAACTCACTCCTCCATGTCTTTGTGGACCTGTTTTGTGCACTGGTGTGCAGTCATATTTTAAGGGGAAGGGGCCATCCCAAAACTGTTCCCACAAAGTTGGGAGCATGAAATTGCTCAAACTGTCTTGGTATGCTGAAACATTTAGAGTTTCTTTCAGTGGAACTAAGGGGCCAAGCCCAACTCCTGAAAAACACCCCCACACCATAATCCCCCATCCACCAAACTTTACACTTGGCACAATGCAGTCACACAAGTACCATTCTTCTGGCAACCACCAAACCCAGACTTGTCCGTCAGATTGCCAGGTGGAGAAGCGCGAATTGTCACTCCAGAGAAACCGCCTCTACTGCTCTAGAGTCCACTGACAGCGTGCTTTACACCCCCACATTCAAAGCTTTGCATTGTGCTTGGTGATGTAAGTCTTGAATGCAGCTGTTCAGCCATGGAAACCCATTCCATGAAGCATTCTATGCACTGTTCCTGAGCTAATCGGAAGGCCCGCGGCCATGGAAGTGATAGGAAACTTACTGTAGAACTGGGTTCCTTCTGATGAAATGCTGAACCTCCAGGAAATTTCCAGTTCCACGAACTTTGTCTCTTGAAATGTCCCATTGGTACCTTCAGAGCAATATAATTGAGTCTTGGCAAGATTCAGCAAATTAGTCTGCTGAGTTAGCCAACATGTAATGCTCTCAAATTACTTCTGAATGTTGTCCTTTGTTACCTGCAAACTACAGGCAATTTCCCCTGAAAATCCCTAAAGTTTTAGAGCAATTTCTGAGGGGGGTGGGGTTAAAGAATTTCCTAACAACTTAATCTAGACCCTCCAGGAGAAACCTAGGAAAAACTGAATTTGCCAAGTTGTTCCTTTTCTTCAGGGGAAACATGCACATCATCACACATCTTATCTTACTCAGAAGCATATGTACATAAGAAAAAACCACAAGGAGAAAACAAAACAAGCAAAAGACCCCTGCTGAAATGTGATACCTCTTCCTCAGTTACAATCAGCAGCAGCTCTCTGCAATTGCAGTTCCCTGGTGACTTTAACACTGTATGAGGCAGGCGAAACAGTTAGGTTATTAACATTTTTCACTATTGCAGCAAAAAGAAAAAAATCCACGTGATACCCAGTCTGAAGTCCCCTTGGCATTTCTGATCCCTTGACTTCATCATCTCGCACCACCGTGAGGTTAGAATTTGGAATTCCATGCATCCAGCAAAGAACTTATAAATACACACAAGTTAATTAGGGAAATAGGACGCGCCTACAAAGCTGGAACTAATCAGGAAAAACAAGACAAGGGATGCAAACGTGTTGTATAAAGCGCTTTGAGTGCTCAGGTACAGTAGAAAGGTGCTATATAAGAACTAGTCCATTTACCACAGGAGGGAAGGAAAACTGAAACTCAGGTTAAAAGAACTAACTAAACTAAAACTGTAAAACATAACAAAGAAAAATCTGAGCAGAAAACAATATTAAACAGAACTGAAACATCAAACTCAAAACACGGAGTCAAAAATCTAGGACAGTGACGTATTTGATGATGTTATATCTGTGTGTGTGTGCGTGCGTGCGTGCGTGCGTGCACGTGCCTGTGCCTGTGTTTGTTTTCCTGTTTGTAAAGATGCCATCAGACGAGAGGAAGAGTAATATGGAGCATGTGGGTGTTTTTAAGGAGATGATCTACTTCTCTGTTGGAGACAAACACACTCCACCCACCAGCTGTAAGCATGCTATCTATTCATTTACATATCAGCCTCATAACTTCACAGTAACAGCCAATAAACACACATATTCCAAGTTGAAGCTGTTATAGCTGCAAAGGGTGGGCCAACATCATATTAAACCATATGGATTAAGAATGGGATGTCATTCAAGTTCATATGCGAGTGAAGGCATACAGGCCTTCACTCGCATATGAACTTGGGCCAGTATTTTTGGCAATATAGTTTATATATGTGTGTTTGTATATTTGGGGAAAACCAGCATCTTAAATTTTAATTCAGGAATTGTTTTTTGGAAATACGTTGCTCGAAAAATTAAAGAGAGTATAGCATCAAGTCAATTAAGAGAGGTAGATTATTTTCATTTCCATCAATGTACTAAATCTGGGAGGAGATCCACCAGGACACCATCCATCACGTTAGGAGTGTGCCCAGATGTTGTCAAGAAACAAACTACTTGCAGCAAACTGGACTAACCTGCTGCATCATTTTTTAACTTTGATTTTCATTTAAATTCAGCCTCTGTAGGTCGATCGTTTTTATTTCCATCAGATGGCATCCTTTCGTTCCTAACATTACCCAGTCCATCAGAATGGATATCCAACATGATTTTTACTCCATTGAGATTTGATGTGTTTTCAAAGTGTTCCTTTAATTATTTTTTTATTTTTTGCAGTGTATTTATAAGTAGTCATTCCAATGCTGTTCTAGCTCAGAGTGAGTTCCTGATTTCTGTCAACTCTGGGACTCGGTACCAGCCATGATGGTACAATTAACCAGCAGACTGGAAGACACATTAAGATTGATAATACTAATTTCCTCTGCTATAGTTCAGATGCTCCACGTTCATTTTGATTTTCCTTGTTGATCCTAAGAATTCCCAATGCTGACTTAACAGGGTTTTAATTGATGAGGTCTGGGGGTAATGTGGGGAGCAACAATAAATAATGCCTAAAAAAAAGAGAGACCAAACAGGCAGTTATGGTTAGAAGTACATTCTTTATTCATTGGAGGGGGAAAAAAGGGTCTCACCACACTGACGACAATGCTGCTTTATCAAAAAGAACACCTAAAACATGGCCTTAAGTGCAAATCAACCATTGGTACTTACATGCATTTGTTTTGGGAGTGTCCAAAAGCATCAAACTTCTAGGGGTCTATTGCAAAGGAAGTGGGTACAATTTTGAAGAGTAGGATTTGTAAAGATTCGGGTTTGTTTCTACTAGATTTGTCGCCTTTAAATAGAATTATGAATAAAAATAGATTATAATATTGTTAAATAAATTGCTAGTTATTGCTCGTAAATGTATACTTTAAAATTGGATTCATGAAAAGCCTCCTACAACCCAGTGGTACAAAGAAATTTTTAAGATATTGCCATTCGAGAGGCTTAGCGCAAAACTAAAGAACATTGAAGAACAATGAGTATTCTTATCTAAATCCACTGTGTTGTCATACAAATGCTCACTTTTCTCCAGCTTCTGCACTAATTCGTTATTTGCTCTATTATCTCACATATAGAGTTTAGCCCCCCCCCGTGATTTATAGCCCTTTTTAATGTTTTTTATATGACAAATACATTGATACATTGATAGAATCAGCGCTGTCACTAATATAAAATTTTTTCCTTATGTTCTACATTCTCTGTACTTATGCCGTGTACCTTTTGAAACAGTTTCACTTGCCTAACTTAACTGCTTTTTCTTTACATGTTTTGTCCACTTGATGGCGCAATAGAGCAAATGAAGCACCATGAAGCTTCGGCCCATGAGTTCACTGACTGGATGGAAAGCTCCAGTGCTTCATGGAGCTTCGTCTCACCATCACTACTATTCTCTTTTCCGAGGTCCGTTTCTGATTGGCGGGGGTTGTGTTTTCATGACGCGCGCACATGAGGATACTCCACCTGACTTTAATGCTTAAACAGCTGATTGGACTGTACCATGGAGTGTGGAAGGCAGGGAAGCGGATATTTTGTTAAAATGTTTTCCATTACTATTTCATTTTTTTTTATAGTTTTTTGTTAGAATAAATAACATAAGCATTCTAAGGATTAATATAGGCAGTTTTTGAAATATTATGTAAATATCTTTGGGAATGACCCCCGTGGTTACAAGGGAAGTAAGCTATAAATAGAGGGGGGGGGGTGATTTTGGTGGACAGGGGTTACTGCCAGGTTGTGTGTTTTTGTATAGTCTTCAGTAAAAGAAAGTCAGAGCTCTGGGTATTTGAGTCACCTATTGTGCTTTCTTTCACCTCCTCAGGCCATGTGGTTGTTGTCCTGAAAAGGGTTGTTTTTCCTCAAAAACCCAGCAGCTTCATATTCCTTTCTGTTTTGATTAAACATTTGTAATGAAAATACATTTTATTTTGACCTTGTTTTCACTTGACTTGCCCCGCCTAGTCTAGCTGTACGTATGCTCACAGGACGATATTTAAAACTTCATTTCCCACAAAGCACAGCGGCATCCTCTCCTCATAAATTCCTGTGCGACAGCCGCTCTGTCTCTCAGTCGGCCGGAAGCGTGTGCTGCAGTAGGTCTAATGGCGAGTACTGTGAGTATTTAAGAGCTGTTTAGTAAATAGTTGGCGATAAGTCGGGAAAAGTCAAATATGCATATCAGTGGCTCCTTTGAGTCCAATACTGAACAAAAGACGAAGATTTTTAGACCTGCATAGTCATAAACAAGAATTTTGTGGGGTACATGGAGGGAGTAGAGACAGGCTCGGTACTCGGGCAGGATTGTCAGCAATGAGCGAATGACGGGGACAGTAGAACCACGGAGTGTAGCGAGGAACAGGAGAGAGAGTGTGGAGAGGCCGAGAGAGAGTGTGGAGAGGCCGTGAGAGGGAAAAGCATGGCGGCCGTAAGAGGAAGAGCGTGTCGATCCGGAAAGCGAGGGAAGAGAATACGGAGAATGGACGTGTGTGTGTGTGTTGCTCCAGTCTACATGCCAAAGTATCCTTTGGCATGTAGACTGAGCCTGCTTCTGCTGGAGGTTTTTTCCTGTTTAAATAAAATTTTGATGCACTTCACATACTCTGAAGTGGGCCTTCTCCAACAGTCTAAAGACATACATGTCAGGTTAATTGGCCATGGATGGGATGTAGATGGTGGTTGAAGTGTATAAAGGACTGCTCAAAAAATTAAACACTTATGTGAGTATAGCATCAAGTCTGTTAAACTTCTGAGATATTGATCAGTTGTGTAGCAGAGGGGTTTTTTTTTTTTTTTTTAAATCAATGTCAGCTGCTTTGGTATTATTGAAGGCCTTTGTAAATGAATGATTTATAGTTTTGTTTGTTGCAGGTAGAGGTGTTTTAGGGCTGAAGGCTCCAGACTGAAGGTGAGTCTGACTGAGAACTTGTTTGCATTTAAGTTGTTGCCCTGCATGCTGTGATGAATGAATATTAACACATCATGCTGACAAAACACCATGGTGAAGCTTAGACACTGAGCATCACACCAAACATTGGCACAGATGAGTCCAGTGACTCAGTTTCACTCACTGCTCTTCATTTTTATGCAGCATCGTGTGGAGCAGGTTGCCAGTAGGGGGCACCAACTATCTGCAAGGAGCTCCCAGTGATGCAGGTATGTGATGTACAGGGATATAATATGGAGAAATGGCGTGAACCCAATCTTGTACTACCCTGGCAGAGACTGCTTCATCTCTGCTGGGGAATCTCAGTATTGGGAGAGAAAGTCAGGACTTTGGCACAGGTTTAAGTAAGAACCATTTACCCGAACCTGACTGAAGACCTGAAACATGCTTTTAGAAATATCTGTCACCTTCACTGTGTAGAGATAACCGTTTAATACTTGTTTGTAATCCTTGTGTTGACAGTGATCGTGCCAGGCAGTTTTGGGTGAGTTGGATGTGACTGGGCTGCTATCTTGGCTACATCGACCTGTTGCAGCAAATGAGGTTTAAAAACTGAGTTATCACAATGTTTGCTTTTAGTAATAACTTGTAACTTGTCAGTTAATCTAACACTTTCATCTCTAGTTGAAATTATGACTTATCTTTTTGTTGCATACACCTGTGGGAAATGAGCAGAAAATGTACATTTGCTCAACTGGAGAGTAAAATGTGAGTTGAGCCTAAAAGGGGGAAGTCATTGTCCCACATTTGTCATTATTTAAGTCTAAAACTAATTGCTTGTTACTAAGCTCACTGATTAATAATGGAGATGCACATTTCTCGTGTGGCAACTTGTGTTAAAGAAATTTCTAACAGGTGGCCGCTGGTTTAAGGAACCCATGAACAAAAATCGACGTGTCTGGGTTGGGAAAATGAAGCAAATCCCAAAGTCCCTTAAATCTTTAGTATTCAAGCAAGATTGAAGCTGGATCTTCTAAAAAATGGGCAGAAATCTGCAAAGAGGCTCTCAGTTTAATGAAAAGCATGCATAATGCAGCATTGTATTGAAATGTTAAATGTAACCTGCTTACCAATAAAGTCTGTCTGCACAATGTTGACAGTGTGCGTGTGTGTTTCTTTCTAATGTTGTGACTTATAAATGAACAATAAAAGATGTATCATGTGTTCCAAATGAATGACCAGTGTTCCTTGATATTGTTGCTTATGATGGTTATACCAAACGTTGCACAGGTAGTTTAATGCGTCCATGATGGCACATCATTGTGCCATGCCAGAGGTTTGCTGTGTCTCCAGTATAGTCTTGAGCATGGAGGAGATTACAGGAGTCGAACTCTAGGGGAGCTGAACGAAGTTCCTGAACCCATCAGCAGGACTGGTATCTGCTCCTTAGTGCCAGGATGAGAACAGCTAGAGCCAAGGTAACCCCCTGCACTTGTGTGAATGTCTGACCAAACAGACATCATGAGGGTGGCCTCCAGGTTGTACCTCATACTGTCTAGAGAAGCTCAGTGAAGCCTTGGTCCAGATCTGGGAGGGGATGCTTTGGGACACCATGCGTTGTCTCATTAGGAGCATGCCCCGGCATTGTCGGGCATACATACAAACTACTCCGTACTGTTCAGAGTTGCTGCAATAAAATTTTTGCAAAACTGACCAGCCTGCTGCATAACTTTTATCCTACTGCTGACAATCAGGCTTGTAATCATTGGAGGGAATCTCAGTGCAGAGAGAGATCAAGATGAGATTCTGCAACATGTGGAAAATTGCATATTTTCACAGTCTGTTACTGAACTCCACCTTCCAAGATCATAACACTCGCCCCATAGAGCAGGATTTGTCAGAGACTACCTCCAGAATCTGGGAGTGGAGTGGGTGGAATGGCCTGCAGTCCCAACCTCAGCCTGTATATTGTTCTGTCACATGCTTCACATGCTACTGAGGCAACAGATGCTTAACTTTATTTGAATCAGTCGTGCATTACTGGAATGTTCTGTGACTCAAATGCCACTTTTCTGACACACTAGTTAAATATACACTTCCACCTCCTCATGTCTGGTTTTTGCCATTTTTCTCCATCATTGTCAGCCCTGAAAAAAAAAGCACATAAAATCAGACCTAAGAATTCTAGAAGTGAAAAAAGCCCTTTGCTCAATGTATTTATGCTGCATTGGTTGATCTCTGCCCTTTAACACATGTCTAAATGATGACGTAACAGTTGCAAACATTATCCCATTTGATCTACATTGTCCAGTGCAGTGAAAATTATGAATTAAGTGTGATTAAACACATTTTTTTTTCTGAAAGCTGAGTGCAATTTTACGCACATCGAGGACAGATTGCCGCCAGACCCCTTGCACCATCAAAAAAGAAGCAATTTATACCTGTAATTTCACACTGAGCACATCTTCTAGCTGTGATTCCATGTTTCTAAATCATTTCTAACATGCCTGGATCACTGGATGATTTATCTTCTTTCCTTTTTAAAAAAAATTGTTTTGCATCATTTCCTGTTCAGCTTGTTTTGGCATAAGATGGTCCGATCCTTTTATTCACTTTACAACTAACTTTAACAGGAAATATCTGCTGCTTGCAACTTGTTTCCTCATCTGCTGGCTCATACTCAGACTGCCACCCTCCGTGATGCAGGCCTGTCTGCATGCGCAAAGATTTAAAAAGAAAAAAAAAAGTTTTTTCTTCAGGTAATGCTGTAATGTAACTCATTACTAAATTCAGAAATTGCATTAACACTGAAACTCCTCTTTAGGATAGGGATTTGTGTCAGTATGTGGCACTGTAGCTTAGGGTTTGTATTATTAATTGCTAATTATGTGACAATGCATTTCAGGACATGTTACAAAGTAATGTATCGAGTGGTGTAATGAATTGCAACCGTGTATGTCGAGAGGCGAAAAACAGGCAGCGCAGGTTCGTGTCCCGACCTGTCGCTCTTTGCTGCGTGTCTTCCCCATCTCTCCTCCTGCATTCCTGTCTCTCCACACTGCCAAAGAAAAAGCCGCTATGAACAAGAGAAAGAAAAGTGACAAGTAATGTATAACGTAATTATTTTGATTAGCATAATATATCTAAACTGTTGCATAGAACACGTGGACAGTCACAACTATTAGAAAACTATTGCAAGTATTTATTAAAACAGAAGAAGCATGGTATCAACATTTAGGTACGGAGACCTTTCATGTGCCTTGAGCTTATGAAGTTAAAAGGGTCAAAAATGAAAGAAAAAAAAATAACAAAAAAGGGCAAAAACTTGACCAACAACTTTGAGAGCCTGTAACTTGGTTACATTTTGCATGGCTTCACTAAAAATGCTAAAGTTGTTGTGAGGGGTTGAGGGAGTCAGAAGGCACTGATATCTCATGGACTGAGCCTGCTCAACCCCAAACTCAAGCAATAAGAAACATTTCACAGCCCTTTGACTTGTGATTTGTTAGGAATCTTTAATATTGTGGGCAGTATAATAGCGAAGATAGCTCCCAACTTGAGGAATTTATTATTTATTGCAGATGCTGGCAGGTCTTTCCATACTGCAAACCCCACCGAGGGTCATCTAGTCTAGCAGAGACCAATTCTGGTTAGACATCACTCTCCATTTAATCACTCCTTATTATTAATCTCTGGCTCTCTTCCACAGTGTCTTTTGTCCTCTCTCTCTCTCTCTCTCTCTCTCTCTCTCTCTCTCTCTTCCCTCAGCCACAGATGGCTGCACCTCCCTGATCCTGGTTCTGCCGGAGGTTTCTTCCTGTTAAAAGGGAGTTTTTCCTTCCTAATGCTCCAAAGTTCTCATTCATAGGGGGTCGTTTTGACTGTTTTCTGTGTAATTATTGTAGGGTCTTTACCTTACAATATAAAGCACCTTGAGGTGACTGTTTGCTGTGATTTGGTGCAATATAATAAAATTGAATTGAATTGAACTGAATGTCTGGAGGAAACCAGGCAATGCTCAGCAATCCATCCATCCATCCATGCATTTTCTTCCACTTATCCAGGGCCAGGTCACAGGGGCAGCAGCCTAAACAGAGAAACCCAGACCTTTCTCTCTCTTGCCACCTTTAGCTCATCCGTGGGAAAAAATAAGGTGTTCCCAGGCCAGCCTAGAGATATAATCTCTCCAGTGTGTTGTGGGTCTGCTCCGGAGCCTCCTCCTCAGGACATGCCTGGAACACTCCACCTAAGAAGTGACCAGGAGGCATCCTAGTCAGAAACCCGAATCACCTCAACTGGTTCGTTTGGATGTGAGGGATTCGCAGCACTACTTTGAGCCGCTCCCGAATGACTGCACTCCTCACCCTATCTCTGAGGAAGAGGCCCAGCCACACGGTAGAAGCTCATTTCCGCTGCAATCTCATTCTTTCAGTCGCTACCCAAAATCTCATGACCATAATTGAGGGTAGGGGCCTAGATTGACTGGTAAATCAACAGCTTTGCTGTCACACTCAGCTCCCTCGACACCACGACATATCGGTGCAGCATTCGCGTCACTGCAGACGCAGCCCTGATCTGTCTGTCAGTCTCTCGCTCCCTTCTCCCATCATTCAATTCAATTCATTTTTATTTATATAGCACCAAATCACAACAAACAGTCGCCTCGACGCGACTGTAAGACTCGTGAACGAGACCCCAAGATACTTAAACTCTTCCCCTTTGGGCAGCAACTTATCCCTGAGCTGGAGTGGGCACTCAACCCTTTTCCGGCTGACGTCCATGACCCTCCGTGATGGACTTCTTCACTCATCTCATCTTACTAATGTGTTTACATTCCACTATTGCATGTAACTAACTTTGGTCTTCTTTTTTTCATAGCTTGCTTTTTGTCATTGGTCCCTGTTTACTGTTTTAGACACTTACATTGCCAAAGGTATTCACTCGCCCATCCAAATCACTGAATTCAGGCGCTCCAATCCATCCGTGAGAGGATACCACCTGTGCAACAAGTTCAGTCATGAAATTTCCTCACTAAATATCCCAGTCAGCTGTTAGTGGGAAAGCGAGCAACTCAGCCACAAAGTGCTGCCACATGAAATCACGGAGCGGGATCAGCAGGTGCTTTTGGTTTGTTTTTCAAAAGTTGGTTCAAAAGTTCAATTTTTTTTTTTCTTTTACCAGCAGGATGCATTTGAGAGAAGATCATCTTTAGACCTTTCTTCTTTCTAATAGGGCATTCACATTGTGGGAATACGGTCACAGAAGTGGAAAACCAAAAATATTTGATCATGACAGCGAACTGTCCTCCAGAGTCACTGTTCTCCCAGCCCCGTCCTTTGGATCCTGTCTCGAAACAAACAAACAAACAAGCTCCTCTTCCACTTCTGACTGTCAACATCCTTCCGAAGAATTCCGTCTATTGAAGAATCTCTGCTCATATGCTTTTGTGACCCAGCACAAAGGCAATTTTTTGATGAAGTTGAAAGATTTCAGAGGCGCATTTGTCTCCGTTTACATAGCACAGCACACATAAAGTATTCTACATATTCAAAATATTTGTTATATGTTTTTTTGTGTTTAATTACATTTTTAACTGTCAGATTTCCCAAATCTGGGGTAAAATTAACTCCTCCTAAGCTCTTGGTAAATTGTTATTAAAGTCCTGTAGGAGGGGACTAAATGCCTCTTTTCAGGATTAAACAAAATAAATCTGACCAATGGCAGAAGACTTTTACCAGTTAATGGTGTTTTCAGACCAGATTGAGGCAGCAATAAAACAAGAGGCAAAGTCCTTGCTGAGAATTCATGAAAAAAAAAGTGATGACTGAACAGAAAGCAGACCCAAAATAATGTGATCGCCACCACATTGTTGATGATTTATTACCCCCCGCTGTTAGCAGCATGAACTGTTGATAAACTGGGTTTAGGGTTAATAACTCAAAATCCTTTAATAAATACAGCGTGTACATTACCTGCATCATCAGTTCGTCACTTATTTATGCCAAACCCTCTGAGGAGTGATTTCACTAATTGTGTTCACCCCTCAATTAATGAAATGGATGGATAATAACTAATTAATTCATGCAAATAGATAACTTAATCAACACATGCAGAAATACAACACATAACTGTTACTGTTGCTGTGAAGGAGCAGAAAGAGTAACAGCGGAAGTAATAGAGCTTCTTCCAACAACAGCTCGAACTGAAGCTAAATGTCTTCTGTCCGCAGGATCTTCTAATGAAATATCCGCCTGTTAGTTGTTAGCTAAAAAACAACAACAAGTAAATAAAAATGGGAGGGATGTGGGAGTTAACGCAGTTTGTAAGTGGCCAGAACAGGACGGAGGAAGGTCTGGAGACGGAGGCGGAGTTTTTCTGACACTGAATGTTTTTCTGTGAGAGGAGCAATAAAAGCGGAGAATAAAGGTAAGTTGCTGTCATTTATCCTGCTGTCACCGTTTTTCACTCCTTTACAAAGTAACAGCTTGCGCTGTGGAGAAGCCCTATCTGCGCTGTTCCTGGTAGTGAAGCGCTTAGCTGGCAAAAACAGACGGGACGGATGTTTGTGTCACGAGTTGCAGCCTCCTGCCAACATCTGCGACTCATATATTCAAATACCTCAATAAGCAGACCTGAAGCTCACTACTGCGACAGCTTCTATGCCAAGATAACAAGCTCACTTTTTCTGTCTTCTTCTTGTAAGTGCTACATATCGTTATAGTTTAACGCAGTTTTTTTTTTTTTATTGGAGTACTGTTAAAGCTCAATGTTCTGCTGCACTTCCATAGTATAAAACACATTGTTAGATTTAGCTGAAATGAAAAAATACCTTTTGTGGGATTGTTTCTAGTAATATCAAAAGAGTTAAAAGTGGTTTGTCTAAGCTGTGCACTTATTAGTTAACCGAAAACTGTTTGGTGCTTCTGTATCCAAAGAGCAGAGCACATGTTGCTGGTTCCAGTCCTGGATGTGTTCGGCTGCCCAATAACCTGCAGAGCTCTTGGCTCAGCAGCCCTTCTGTCCTGATGTCGTCTAACTCTGCACACAGAGAATGTGGTGGGAATTTGACGGGATGGATTGTTATGATAAGCGAAACACAGTCATGACTTTTTCCTCAGCACCCAATGGGCTGGATAAGCAAGCTCCTCAGCTTCCTTTTTACACAACGCTGAAATATTGGCTGTGTGAATAACATGTTGCAAATATCAGAAAGGAGAAGTAAACTCAGATTGCCTAACATGGAGAAATCTGCCCAGAAGTTTCACTGCAGAATTTTGAACTTTTTGCCTCTTTTATCTTAAGCGGAACCTGCGAGATTTTGTAAAGTGTAGTTCATGAAGTTGCGCATATTTCTCACACAGAAATGAAATGCACGCGTGTGTTCTTCTCTCTGAGGTGAGCTGAGGTGGGTCGCGGTCCTCTCCTTCTATTGAGCCTGCCACCATGGTTGGGTACCTGAGGCATTTCACTGCCGTGGGCGACCAGCATCCGGTCCACTGGGATGAGGAAGAACTGCATGTTACTAGTGAGGAGCTGAGTCCAGCTACGGGACAGGTTCCAACGACGCTGACCTTTAGGGATTCACTCAAGAGGCTATACAGCTCAGAGCGCTTCCAGGTAGGTCGCTGTAGTCTTTGCAGAAAATTTACCAGTCTGCCAAAAATACTAAAATATTACAGTGACAGAAATATGAGGGGTGGACAAACAATTCCAGGAAAAGTCCATAAAAATCAAAACCTTACCTGATCTCCTGTTTGAGGTCAGCCTCTCAGTCCTGTTCAGCTATTTTTAGATCCCTCTGTGGAAGTTCTGTTTTGACCGCTTACAGTGTGCCCTGTGATTTTTACCGTGGACCTCAAACTCAGCTTGAGTTTCAATTTAACCTGATTTTCATGTGGAGGGTCGTCACTGTTGATAAGAACTCTTCACTTCTATGCAAGGAACCCCACCCATCTACTAATAACGTTAGTTTTTTCTTTACAAGGCACAGCCAGAACAAAGTTGGCTTAAAGAAAGAGGACATCAAACAGTTTGTTTTAAAAAGAGTTGAGAGGCTGCACGACGGCTCAGTGTAAGATAGCCCCGACTTTAAAACCAGTCACAGCTGAAGTCAGGGGCTGGCTGGGGTTGAAATTCAGCCCGGGAGCTTGGTTTGGAGAGGCCACGAGCTGCACTGCGAGCGCTGCTGAGCGAAATTGGGTAAAATGGAAACGACCGGCCACTCGGGAAACCTACTGAACCTCCCGATGGCCACCACGCCCCTGGCTGAAGCAAATAACATCATCTAGCTACAACACATTTCTCTGGGAAATTCTGGGCCTGGCATTCATGTGAATTTTACTTTGACACATGACGGCCACCAGCAAAACGGTGTTCCACACCACACTGCAAAAAGTGTTCTGGAACTGCTCAAGTAGAAAGACAAAGAGGCCAAGGCGATGATCTCCAATCAGATTATTTTAAGTGTGTGCAGTTTGCCTTGCATAAATACAAACTTGTAACTGAAGAGGTCCAATAATTAGAGAGGTGTGGAAGTAATAGAGTTCAGTATTTGAGTGAAAGTACTTTCTGCCAGTGTTTTGTTCATTTTGAAAACTGTAATAGAAACACGTGTCCTGACTTCCTGTCTCTGCTTACAGGTGCTGGTCGTGTGTTTGGTGATCCTGGACGCCATCTTCGTCTTGGCTGAGCTGCTTATCGATCTGTCAGTCATCAAGCTAGAGCATGGCCACATTGCTCCAGAGGTAACCCTCACACTTTATTGTGCAGTCTAAGAAACATATTACAGATCTTACTGAGAATTTACTACACTGTTATGTGTCTTTGGCAGATTTTTCACTACCTGAGCCTGGCTGTTCTCACCTTCTTCATGTTGGAGTTGGTCGGGAAGATATTTGCATACCGCCTGGAGTTCTTCCTACACAAATTTGAGGTGTTTGATGGATTTGTGGTGTTAGTGTCTTTCATCTTGGACATCGTCTTCATCTTCCACGAGGACGCCTTTGATGGGATAGGTCTCCTGATCCTGCTACGACTCTGGAGGGTTGCCAGAATTATCAATGGTCAGTGCCACTCTGTGCTTAACAGTGTTTACAGGAAGTGGATGAAATGACAGATCAGCAGTCATGGCTCTGATTAAGTAAGAAGCAACAATCTGGCACATTAATCAGCTCAGCAGTGATCTCCAACTTAGACTGATGTGACGTTTTATTAATATTGACTGTGCTGTCTTGGTTACAGTTCAAATTGAAAAAGGCAAAAAGAACACATTTTTTTATCTTGGAGCATTCAATGGATCAGATGTCACTGCTCCGACAGCACAGTTTGTTTTTTCATATCAGCTCTAAATTACTGATGTTAATGTTAAGAAGCTGCACATGCTGTCACAGTGAGGCTTAAAAATGTTGAGCGTGTTTGACTTTGTTGCAGGAATCCTGGTATCAGTAAAGACCCGTGCAGACCAGAAGATTCACAAGCTGAAGGAAAGCTATGACCACCTGGTTCAAAGAGTCACTGAGCTACAGGAGCGCAATGACAAGCTGGTGATGCCTCTTTTTTTTAAACTCACCTTAACTTCCTGAGACCTGAGCTCCTGTTTGCGATGCCTTTTTAATTTCTCCTAGATATCTGTGACTAGATGGACCTGATCTGTATATAAACAGATCAGCAGTCATGGCTCTGACTGCTTCCTCTTCAAACATACATGGTTGTTACATACTTTGAAAAAAAAAATGTCCTCAGAAGGAGCAATGGGTTTATTGTAATCTAAATGTAATACATCTACATATGGGGGCAGATAATGTCCCCATATGTAGATGCAGGGTCTTAGGAGGATGAAGATTGGTGAGTAGGTCCTGTGCAGTCCCTAACAGGCTGCACGTGTGCTGCCCCTTTAACTAGTGAACAACATAAAAATTAGAAAACCATGTCAAATATTTGTGAAGATTATTGCTGCCAGTGGCAGGATCACACTACTCGTATCTTATATAATCGCTACTGTCAGAAATTCTTGCCTTTACACATGACAGACTTCAGCCTGGTCCCTGAAAAGTCTTGTTTCCTGTTTTTCATGACGAGTGATGCTGTCTGGAAGGGACAGACCACCGGAATATAAACAAACAATTTAACACCCTCTGTCTTTCTGACTGGGCTGTCTTCATGTGGATATCCTGTACAGAGGAAGGAAGTAGTTATTTGATCCTTCTGAATTTGTAAGTTTTCTCTCTTACCATTTTTATGGTAGTTTTGGAACCTTGACGTCCTCCACCTCCTAAGCCAAAGCCACCCCGAAGAGCCGTCAAAGGACATCAGGGACAGGATTGTAGACCTGCACAAGGCTGGAGTGAACAAGACCATGTCATGGTCCTGGGCCTTTTACCCAGTGTTCTGGGCCCTTTTGGGTTTTGAAGTCCTGATTTTGATGAATTCTTCTGTTGGTTCTGCTTCTGGTTTAGATTCTTAGTTTATTGCAGGTTTTGTATTTTTTCCTTAGTGTTTCAGTTTTTGACTATTTAGTTTTCTGTTACAGTGTTTTGTGTTTTTTTCTCGGTGTGCATTTGTCATGTTTAGTCAATTCCTGTTTTATTTTGCTAGCTCATGTCTCGTGTGTGTGGTTTAGTTTTGCTTCCTGTGTTGTTCTCTCCCTAGCTGTTTCCACTTGTCTCGTTACCTTGGTGTATAGAGTGTTTGCGTTTCCTTTGTTGTGTTGTCAGCTCCCCTCGCTGTGTGTTTCTTCTGGTTCCGTATGTTTCCCCTTAGTCTGAGTTTTCCCAGTGCATTAAGATCCTGGCCTGCTCTCAATTTTGTTCACTGTGTTAACAGCATTAAAGCTGAGACCTTTTGAGTTTAAGCCCCATCTGCGGAGTCCTGCAATGGGGTCAGTACCTGCCTGCCACACAGCATCACATCAGCAAGAAGCTTGGGGAGAAGGTGACAACTGCTCAGAACCTCCTTCCCTCAGCCAGAATACTTATTATGGGTCTTCCAGCATGATAAGGACCCAATACATACCACCAAGGTAACGAAGGAGCGGCTAAAGCATGTTCAGGTCTTGGAGTGACCTAGCCAGTCTCCAGACCTCAGTCCTACAGAAAATCTGTGGAGGGAGCAGAAGCTTTGAGCTGCCAAGCGGCAGGCAAAAAACCAAAAGGATTTAGAGTTTCTGTAAAGAGGAGCGGGCCGAAATCCTTCCTGAGATGTGCGCAAACCTGGTGACAATTACAATAAACATCTTACTGCTGTTTGCTAACAAGGGCTTCTCCACCCCTGAATCCAATACTTATTTCATTCAGTGAGATAAAAATTAACACCTTTCTTTCTGGATTTTGGTTGATATTCTCTCAACATTAACATGAAAATACCATAAAAACTGTGTTTCTTTGGAAGTGAGTAAATTTTCAAATTCAGCACGGATCAAATAAATATTCTTCCCACTGTATTTCGAATGCTTCCTAACAATCTGATTCCAGAGCTTTCAGTCACTGCCAGCCTTTGATGTTTTTCACTGGTGCAGACTGTAATGAGGCAAAACAAACTGCATCCACCTGCAGTAGCACATACTGTGCCACTGAGTGAAGCCCAGCAACAAACTGATTCTCGTCTCCATCTTTAGGCACAAGAGAACGAGAAACTGCAAGCCCTCCTCAAGAAGCACGGCGTCGATGGCTAACTCACCCGGCTCTCTGCTGCAGAGCTGCTGCTCTATATTTTGGTGTTCCACCCACTTGTTACAGAATATTTACTGTTGTAGCACTAGAGAGATTAACTTTATCATTCCTGTCCTGCTGGTGATGGAGACCAGTTAAATAGCTGCACTTACATTATGAATTTCCAATATATACACGTTAGTGAATATCACTCCATAAAGCTGAATGCACCTGCAAATAAGTGTAACTTGTACATAAAAGTGGACTAACTTACATCTAAATGTGATTTCAAAGTACTGTAATGATGTGTCAAAACAAGTTTATATATGGATTTCAAGAACTGAGAAATAAGTGTAATAAATAAAAACATTTATTAAATCATCTTGTTAAAAAAAAAAAATCATATTTACATTATTCACAATATACAGCAGCAGACTGATGATCCAAGCAGTACCAGTGATGGCCACACACTGTGCCAATGTTTATGGTGAATCTTATGGCAACTGTAGTTGGATTAAACAAAAGGGAAGAAGAAGTCAAAGGGCAGTTTGGCATTGATGGTGGGTGTGGCTCTGTAACCAGGAAGACTTGGCGCAGACACTGGGATGAAGGCCACTGAGCTTCTGATTGGAAGGATACCGCTGCCTCCAGACAACAGGGCCTGTGTACACACACAGTACAAATGATTCTCTATGGTTCAGATTTTTTTTTTAATGTAGCGTTTCTGCTCTAACAGTCATGGTGAGTCTTACCAAACTGCTGGTGTTGCTCTGAATTACTTCTTTGACGCTCACAATCTGAGCTTGGGGGTTCATGAAGGATCCGTATTTGGTCCACTCAATTACTAAGTGTAGTGACAATGGAATACTGCAACTCTGAGCTTCCTGCAAATAACAAACATGATGCTGGGCAGTGGATTCACTTCAAGACCTCAGACCTCCATTTATATCGACATAAAGGCATCTAACATTACTTCCCAACTCCTAATTCAATACAGTGACAATGATAATTTGTGGTCAAATATCTGACACACAATTATCATTTTCAGATTTTTAACCAACAGATACTTTTCCCGCTGACACTTGTTTAAATCATGGGAGTTTCTCGCCTCCTCTCCTGTAAAGTAAAGGCAGCCAGTGAAGGTGTCCTTTCAGTCTGCACTCACAGTGGGGTTGAAGTTGCTCTTGATTTCCACCCAGTCCATGAAATTTTCCAGTGGGGAGTTTCCAAAGGAAGCCACATAACGGGGATAGTTTAGTCCTCTCAAAATATCTAGAAGCTGCAGGGAAACAAGGGAGCAATTGGCAGCATCTTCCAGCCTGCAGGATCAAAACAAATTACCATGACAAACTTTGAAGCAAAAGGAGACACAATTTGTAAAACAGAGTGGTATTAATATAGTGTGAGGATGACGTAACTTAATGTGCAGCCAGACACAGAATCTAGACCAAAGAGGACAGGCGAGCGCTGATGAGGACCCTGCAGACAGTTCTGGTCCTCAGTGGTACGGAGGACAGACAGTGTGTCTCTGAGGTCAATGCTTCTAACAATCCCAGTGGAGAAGACCGTTATGGACAAATCCTAGTTCTTAGAGCACATCCAAACATCACATTTTCATCAAACACTGTAACTATATGAGGTAAAGAGCCAAAATATTTGAGAGAACCCAAATATTAGATGGTCCCCCATGAGCAGCACTTCACAAAAGTGGGACGGTAGAACTCTTTTAACAGGAAGTTCCAACAGAACATTAATATTAACTCTTAATGTTAAATGATGATACTTAGAATTTCTTTCTGTTACGATTTTAATAATGTCAAAACAATGTATCATCTAATTATTACTTTTTAATGTTTTGATTTTTACTTCGTCTGAAAGCAAAGATCTCATTTGTTGTTACATTAGCAGATCCAGGATTCCACTTGTATAACAATATCCATCATTTGTGCAGGTAAAGGATATTTGGCTGTTCTTGTTCCCGACACAAGCGGCAGTCCGACCACATAACCTGGATTCCCGCTGTAGTGGAGACCCACCTCCCCACCATCTGCCTGTTCAACAGACACAAAACACAGAGCATTACTCAGATTTAGTGAAGAATATGTTTTCTTAAATTTATTAACACTTTTTGCAGTTTTTCTCAGAAGTAAGAAATTAAGAGCCCCAGTAACCCCAGTCCAGGCTTACACAATATAATTCTTTTTACAGTACAACATCTGAGGCAGGATAAAATATTATGGATGACAGAGGATGATATCTCTCCCTTGCTGCTCCCTTTATGAGTTGCCACAGTGGATCATCTACCTCCATCTCCTTATCTCTAGCATCCTCCTCTGTCACACTAACCCGTCGCATATCCTCTTCCACTACATCCACGAATCTTCTCTGTGGTCTTCCTCTTTTCCTCCTGCCTGACAGCTTCATCTTTAACATCGTTAGTTCAGTATATCCACTATCCTTTCTGTCTAAAAACTGCTCATCCTGAGCTGTCCTTCTGATATACTCAATTCTAATCTTGTCCACCCTGTTCACTTCCAATAACAACCTTAACATCTTCAGCTTCTTCTGCACTGTCCATTGTGTTGGACGGTTGACTCCAGGTATTTAAACCCACCTTCTATCTACTATCTCTAACCCTTGCATGTCCACCTGTCTCCCTCTCATTCACACACATGTATTATTTCTTGCTTCTATTGACTTTCATTCCTCTTCTCTCCCGTGCATAGATCCACTTCTCCAGGCTCTCTTTCACCTGCTCCTTACTCTCAGATCACAGCTAATCTCTTTGCAGTTAGTGCTTCAACAGATCACAATGTCATCTGCAAACATTGTGCCATAGAGAATCTGACATCACCATCACCAGCAAACAAGAAGGGGCTCAGAAGTGATCTCTGGTGTAATCCTACCCCACCTTGAACCCATCTGTCACTCCTACCACACACCTTATCACTGTCTTGTTGTCCTCACACAAATCTTGCACCAGCCTCACATACTTCCCTGCCACTCCTAATTTCCTCATGCAATACCACAGTTCCTCTCCTGAAACTCTATAATATGCTTTCTTTAGATCCACTAAGGCACAGTGCAACTCCTTCTTCTCTAACTTCTCCATCAACAATCTCAAAGCAAACATCGCATCTGTAGGGCTCTTTCTCAGCATGAAGCCATTTTTTCTTAATCTAGCTTCAACAACTCGTTCCTATAGCTTTATGGCTCATTAACTTTATCTCTCTATAGTCACTACAGCTGTGCCCAATAAGCTTGTTCTTGAAAATTTGTACTAGTATATGTCTTCTCCATTCCTCAGGCATCATCTCACTCCAAATTTTACTCTGGCTAAAACAACTAGACTTCTCCATTCCTCCACAGACATGCCATCTGAACCAACCACCCTTCCACTCTTCCTGCTCTTCACAGCTGCCCTCACTTCCTCCTTACTAATCCTCTGAACTTCCTGATTCACTAACTGTCCTCCATCTGTCCCCCTCGCTCCCTCATTTTCTACACTCATCAGATCCTCTAATTCGTCCTTCCATCTTCTCAACACACTCTCTTCACTTGTTCGCTCATTTCCATCTGTATCCTTAATCACTTTAACCTGCTACACATCCCCTCCAGCTCGACCTCTCTGCCTCAATCTTGAGGTGATTGTATTGACCCAAATCAATACAAGAGATGTTATCAGATGATACTGATGATGATAAAAACATGATTAAAATTTATAAAGAGCCTAAAAGCTGATGGCTGATGATTTCTAAGGTGACGGCTGCACAGTAGAGCTCTAAAGCTTTAAACCTGATACATTTAAACATTAAATGTTACTGTCCCACAGCCTAATAAAGGAGACATGGAAATTGCTTTAGTTTGTCAGCAGATCAAAGTGAAATCAATTTTATTGACTGAATAAATATAGGCTATTAGCTGCAATTCCAGCAGGGTAAAAAAGACTTATCAGTAGATCAGAGTCACGTATAGTAACATTTGTACACCAGGTAACTAAATTATTAAATAAATACACACACATTCCCGTGCCAATGTCATGCATTCACTGCGCGTCTATAAGAGGTTTTAGTAAGTTATGTCTTAACAGGCTGCAGATATAAAATGTATTTCCCCAGCAGAGAATTCACATTAGAGTTAAAACATGCTGTAAGTAACAGAACCAGCGAAAATATGGAGCTTCCAGCTAAGTTAAAATTGAAACTCTGAACATAACCTGCTGAGTTACACACAGACAAAGCAAAACAAACTGAACTGTCCTGAAATGCAGTCCGAGGAAATCTACCAGCAAACATGGCAGAGTTAAACTTGCAATCACACGGTTTTGAAGTCAAACCTGTTCGGTTCCCACTCACTAACAGATGCCATGATGAAGACAGAATCAGTGCTATTATAATCTCTAAACACCCACATTTGCACATCACCCAAACAGTATTTGAAGATAAACATTTAGAGATGGAAATGAGCAGAAGAGGCTCATTTTAAGACTCCGCTGTGCAGAGAAACATGTTATTACACATAAAATAATAGCTTGTTTGAAAATACTACCTGGACATACATGACCTGAAACTCCTGTTCCAAAGGCAGCATGGCTTCACTTACAAATCCTAGAACCAGAGACACCGTTGCATTCACTATCACACCGGGTGGGTTGTACTTTATCACATAGACAACCTGAAGAGACATAAGTTTCTAATTACACACTTTGTCATAATATATTATTACTTATCACTCCAATTTTTAATAGGAAGTGGAGGTGGGGTGGTTCACAATTAAAAACCTATTATTACCCAGTGTACTGCTTAGCTCTCTTCACAGTCAGACTTCAGGGAATGGCAACAGAAATGGGAGCAGATTTAAAGGCTGCATTGACGTTTTCAAGGAAAATATAAAAGATTTGTTATACTAATGATATCGACAATTGGAAGCAAATTGCCCAGCCCTATTAAGAAGTAAATGTAGGTTTGTGGGTTTATATTTAGCAACTGCTACATAAGATCTAGTTTTTGAAGTGCAAAACCCCAAATCTATATTAGAAATACATAACTGGTGCATCTAGCTCCAGAGCTACTCTTCCATGTAAATAGATCAAAAAACAAAAATAAAATAATTATCCAGTAAAACATTACCTTTAATTATGGCAGTATCTGTGTTTATTCCACTGTGTATTATTTTTATTTTACCTTTACCAGGAAAACCCAACTGAGATTTAAAATCTCTTTTACAAGGGAGTCCTGACCATTTTATTACAGGATGTACTGATTTTTCAAAATGTCAAGTTGAGCAGTGTGAGCATCAAAAAGACCTGGCAGGGTTACTTCTTAAAGTTCCCTCTAATACAGTACATTTATCTACCAAAACACTTTAAGTATTGTTATGGCATGTATTACATCCTTTTTTAACTGAGAGGTTTCAATCCAAAATGGTCTGAGACTCATGCGTTGGACTTGACTCACCTTCAGCACCACATTACCACAGAGGGCGGGGTCGAGGAGAACAGGGCTGATGTTTTCTCCACCCTTGATCTCAAGCTCAGTCTGAGTCCCGTCTGTAGACTGCAGGATGACTGAGGACACCTCCACAGGAACAACCTCCAGGAACACCAGGAACCAGCTTCAGTCAAACATTGTTCATTTTGCAATTTTCCTCTGCTTCACTTAAATATGTTCATACAGTTTAACTGTGTTTCTAATTGGATGGATTGTACTAAAATATGATAAGGTAGCATTTTGAGACAGCACGCCATGCTGCAAAGACTACTCAGAAAATAGTAATGTAATTACTAATGCTAATGTAAAATTAACTGATTATTAATTCCTTCTTGGGAACTGAACAGAAAGTTGTGCCACTGTTCCCGTCTTTACATTGCAGCACTAAACCACAAGGTTGTGTCTGTTCAACTTACTGCACTATGTAACAACATGAAAGGAGAAATAATCAGGGGAAGTTGCCTGTTGCCTGTCTTGCTAAATTTCCTGGTCAGGCTGAGGCTAGTTGGCATAGAAAGATTTTTAACATAGTTTTTACCTCTTTGGTAATTTTATGCATAACTTGTAACATAAGTCTTTATTTCAGCCAGGTTTCAAAACATTAGTGACTGAGCTGGCAGGGCATTAGGGGCTTTGAATTTTATCAGGACATAAATAATCTGGTCCTTAGGAGGTCTTAAAATTAGGCAAATACAACAGTTGAACATCACATATTACACCATGTCCATATATCTTCCGCTTACCCTTTTTAAGGAGAAAAGAGACACAGACAGACAACCAGTCATGTGACTGTGAGTGGTTGTCTGTCTCTCTCACCTACAGGCAGTTTAGAATCAGAAATGAACGTAACCCCACTAACTGCATGTATTTGGACTGTGGGAGGAAACCGGAGTACCCAGAGAAAACCCATTCATGGGTAGAACATGTAAAGTCCACACAGAAAGGGCCGGGCCATGGTCGAACCCAGGTCATTATTATTTAAAAACAAGTAAGCCAACATGCAGAAGCAGTGTGTGAAAAATTAGGTACATTTCTTTTGCTTCCATAGGAATTAAGAAGGTAAGCAGCACTCAGGTAGCAGCACTTGGTTAACTGATCATGAGCAAACGTGAACACCTATATAAAAGAAGAAATTCTGGCAGTTTGCTCATCTGGAGCATTTAGCTGTGTGTTAGGAAAAACATCAGCAGTGATCATCAAGAAGCAACTGTTGCTGCCCATCAGTTTGGGAAGGTAAGCAGGCCACTGAGAAACAATCGAATAAAACATTCAAGACAGTTGCCAGTCTTCCCAGGGCTGGATGTCCCAGCAAATTCAAGGTCAGACCCTGCAGAGCTCATAAAAATTGCAAAAAGTGCTGTGAAAAATGCCCCCCCCCCCCTTTTTTTTTGCCTCT
>VUQJ01044307.1:5050-29855 GCA_015108635.1 Andinoacara biseriatus
TTTGATATTGACGGTGGGAAACCACAACAACGCCCACCGGGAGCCAGCGGCAGGCAGAGAAAGGCCCAGGAAACATTGACCATCCGCAGCCTCCCAAGAGTTTCGAGTCCTTTTCACAGCGCTGCGTCCACCCCTGCAGAAGGAGCTCCAGAGAACCTGAGGCAACAAGCAGTCGACCATCCCAGCACGAGCTGAGAGAAGAACCGCCCAGCACCAACAACACTACACTAAGCAGCCAAAGCTTTTCCACCGTACTATATAATTTAGCTGGATTCATTTTGGGACTGGCATTCCCAGAGCATGTTTCCAGTTTTGGATTTTAGATTATAGTTTAGTTTTAGTTTGTTTTGATGTTTTTCCTCTAATTTAGTTAGTTTTAGTTAGTCTTCAGAGTGCTTTTGCTCATCTGTATTAGTTTTTTATTTTTTGTTTAATGCTTAGTTTTTGTTTAGTTTCGTTTGTCAGGCGCAAAATTCAAGGTGCAAGAGTGACTATTGTGTAGTAAGTACTCTACATTTAACAAATTTTATTCAACAGCCAACTGTTCACAAGACAGCAGCATTATGTGCTAAATGTGTGTAATATTAAAGACACACATTAACATCATGAGACATCAACAGCGAGCAACATAAAGAAAAAACTCCAAAACCCAATAAACTCCCAATAAACTGCCAATAAAGTTCAGCGTCAGTGCAGCAGATCAACAACACCTACATGTGGTGTTTGACAAAAACAAACTGAACTCTTGGAAGGAATCAAAGCTCAAATCCAGCTGCATCCTGATGTTATCACCACATGAAGCTGCTTCTCTGTAGGAGCCACTCAGAGAGCTAGCTTGGTTAGAAGCTTGCTAATTAGTCTTTGTACACAACCTACAGTATGCAAGTGAACGTCGCTGTTGCCGCATTTATGCTTGTGTAGCTGGACTATGTACGTTAATTACCTTGTGGTTGTGTGCAGTACTGGCTGGGACTTTTCCCCTCCTTGGCCCTCGCTCTTTGTGCTCAGTTTTTTTGGCTGTAAACATATTTGTCCCTCTGCTTTTCACTTTGTTCCTTCCCTCGCTGCAATTCAGCACACTGACCTTTTCACACTTATGACCCATTTAAAATTAACCTAAGGAGCAGGGAGGAAGCCCGAGTACCTGGAGGAAACTCAGACGCTCAGAATCCTCTTACTGTGAGGTGACAGTGCTAACCAATTGACCCCCATGCCATCCTGTTAATATGAAAACAATACTGTCCATCAGTATTATGTATTATCCTTACCAGTAAGTCGCTGGATCCTGCATGCATATACTTGTCCATGAAATCCAAAATGGTGAGCCAGAGGGCAGCAAAGGTAGGCAGGGACAGCAGGGGAGAGAGGTGCTGGAGGAAAACCTGGATAATCAGAAAACAGGTTGTTGGATTGTTTCCACCTGCTGCTGTTGATGCCATACTTGAAGTATAAAATTCATCACAAAACCTGAACTCTGCAAAACTGCAGCTGAGAGAATTTCAGAACATGTAGAAAAATGCAAATATGAAAGCTTTCATGTGCCTGTATTCAAAACCCAAATTTACAGGTAACAGACAACTTCAGCCACAACATTAAAAGCACTGACGGGCAAGGTGAATAAAATTCACCATCTTGTTACAATGTAAAGTTCTTCTGAGCAGCTCCAGATCCTGGTATTCATGCGGTGGGTGTTAACGTGACACATCGCAGTGTTTAGGTCAGGGGTGTCAAACACAATCACAGGACGGGCCAAAGGCTCAACAGGATTAAAAATAATAATTTTAATCAGCAACATGAATTTGAATGGCCAGAATACAAGAACGATTTCCTCAACACATTAAATAAAATATAAAATTATATTTTTCTGGAAAAATCACATCATGAAAAATGAAAATATTTCAAGCTGATGAAAACAGGAAACCCTTTGGTACTATATCCATGCCATTATGGGTCAAAGCTGTTTTGGTGGTACTAAGGGGACCTAAACAATATTAGGCAGGTGGTTGCACTGCAGTATGTGATGCTTTTAACCTTTGACAGCAGCGTGCAGGCTCTCATCCTGGTCTCCTCCATACCACCAACATCTGCTGGGCTAATGTTGTCAAGCAGCTTAGTTAGCAAGGGGAAAAGCACCTGAGAGAAACCCACACACACACACACACACACACAAATGTGTGAAAAATTACTAAATGAGCAAAGCTTGTGAAAACAGTGTAAGAAAAAGAATCATAAGCGATTCAGTGACATGAGTCAAAGGTCATATTATTTACATATTCTATTGATGACTTTGTATTCTAGCAGATAGAGGAATTAATATTTACCTTGTTGAAGCAGGACTCCCATTCAGCTGCATCAAGTGTCTGCAGATCATGAACGAGCAGTGCCCTCTGCAGGTAGGTGAGGGCCTGCATACGAACCTGTCGCCTGGCATCACAGCACAACCAAGCAATTCCTGGGGTTGGGGGGGGGACAAAATGCAGCTGTGACCAAGAGACACACATGAATATTAACAGCACTACAGAATGATAAATGGACTGGTTCTTAAAGAGCACTTTTCTACTCTGAGCACTGAAAGCACTTTATCCAACATGCCTCATTCACACACACTCATTCGAACATTCACACGCATTCATACTCTGACGGCTGCATCAGAGAGCAACTTGGAGTATCTTCCCCAAGGATACTTTGGCATGCAGACTGGAGCACGCAGGGATCAAACCGGCAACCTTCTGATTAGTAAATGACCTCCTCTACCTGAACTTCCAAAATTTAATACTAAAACACTTTTGTTGATCTAAATGCTTTCTGTCATGCACACTTTCACTCCCCCCTGAATTTCGTGATGGCAGCCTACCTTGCAGTAGGGGGCACCAGCAGCTGGTCCACAGAGTCTGTGAATCAGCCTCAATTTTCCTGCCAGAAGCCTCCAGATGGCGCTGCTCTTCTGCCCAGGAGCTGTAGATGCTGGCAGCCCGGGTGTGCAGGGTGTGCATTAGGTCTAAGAGCTGAACCCCCACAAATACCAGTATTAACAACAAGCTTTATATGTGCAGCATCAGATGAAGCATTGAGTGTGGAACGACAACAGTGAAGCGAAACCCCGTAAATGGTACCTAGATTTGTAGGTTTAATTATTTACTTCTTATTTACTGCAGTCATTTACAGAGTTTCTTTGTATCTGTGACACAGTTTGATACAATCAGATAACAATCAATAATATACTATATAGCACAGAGATATTAAATCATGAAACAAATCCTGACAAACACACTTAATGATCACACTATAAAGCACAGTGAGATTATTATTACTCATGCTTATTGTTCTTGTTACTGCTGTATTTGGTTAAGGTTGAGCTCATTTTTTACATGGACTGGCAGCTAATTTCATCATGGACTAATTATGCTATTTTCTCCTTTATTTCATTGATTTGTAAATTTTCTAAAAATACTGATAAATGGCCCCCACAAGTGCTCTAAATCATTATCAAAAAACAGAACCCAATTTTATTTCAATTGAATTATTTCTTCACTTTCAGCTCTACCTAAGCAGTATTTTTTCTGGTCATTTGATTTATGAGAAAAGATGCAAGTTTGTTGTACATTGTGTGTAACTACCTTCATTTGTAAAGTTATTAGCAAGTAAGTATGTCAATAAATGTATTGAATTGAAAAGTACAATGTCCCTCTGAGTGTTAGGAGAAAGAGAAAATACTTACAAATCACCTCAGATTTGTAGTGCGATACAGTCAATCTAGCACTGAGTACAAAACAGTTGACCTGTGTGTGTGTGCATGTGATTTAAGTTAAATCCAGGTCAGGAGCACAAAAAATGTTCAAGTATCCATCTAACTGACTAAATGCTCCAACATTTATAGAATATTTGGAATGAAGGATAACATCAGGTAAAGAGTGTAAAGACCGGAAGCACAAGGAAACGGCTTTCAGTCCCAAATTTAAAAAAAGAAAGAAAAACAGACCTACCAACATCTACCAACAAACCGAAGCAGTTTATTCCGTGTATACACGATGTGTACAAAAACACTTACATTTACAGTAAGTCTGCAACAGTGTGTAAAACAGTGACATGGAATAAACATGTAAAGTCAGGCAAGGTGACATTCTCTGTATGATTGGAGTGAAATAGTTTTTGAAAACAGTTGGAAACTCTGGTGAGCAATGATGGGAAAAGGATGAAAAGGTCCTGAAAATATCTTTGACATTCCGACCCATCCCCACATCAGAAACAGGACAAACAGGAAGCTGTCAGGAGGGGTGTAATGTTAAATTTAGAACTGACATGGCTCTACTTAGCCCTGCATGACAGCAGTTAGGAAAGAGTCACCCTGCAAAACTTTTAGGGCAAGCAAGAGTTTAAGTTGCACCCGTTCTAGAAGTCCCCTGGTGAGCAAAAGCCAGGCGTCCCAAAAACATTTCGACACCAGTGTCCCGGTGTGGGGTGTGAGTGTGTTACTGCACTGAAATGCTCATCCTGACAGAGACGTGCAGGTAAAACAAGATGCTTTTGGGAGAGCTGGCTTCTAATGAACATAAGAAGGGTAAAGAGGGCTGTTGTACTTACATCCTGACTAACCTGTAATGACACCGTGTGGTAACTGGCTGGGACACCCTCATCCTCCTCATCATCGCTGTGGGAACGGAACGGACGCTGGCTGGATGCTCTGCTGCTGCCTCGCCTCGTGCTGCCGCCGCTTTCTTTTTCCCTCCCGCCTGCCTTCTTCCTCATTCGGGATTTGGAGGAGTCATACTTATGGCGATTCTTCTTATCGTGGTTGCGGTAACCTGAGGAAGCGTGGGGAAATCAGGAGTAATCTACCAGCGGCAAAGGTGTCAGGAATTTTTTTTGGCCTGCCTGCTTCAAGGGTTTGAAACATGTTATAATAACAGAAACAACAATAAGAACTAAATCATAATCATAATAGTGACATCATTAATATCATTATCAATAATACAAAGTACAATTACAGGCACGATTAGCATCACTGTTTGATGAACACTTATTTACACATATGCATGACAATACATTCCAATTACCCCGAAGTGCCACTACAATAAAAACTGTTTAGTAAAATTTACTACAAGCCTATACTAGCTGTCACAGGGCGAGAGGCAGGTTACACCCTGGACTGTCACCAGTCTGGCACAGGGCTAACACCAAGAGACAGACAACCTGGTAACTGCATGTCTTTGGAAACCCCAGCAAACACGGGGAGAACATGCAAACTCCACACAGAAAGTTCCTGGCCAGACGGGGGATTCGAACCAAGGCTGTGAGGCAGCAGTGCTAATCACCACACCGCCGTGCTGCCCTGGTCTTCAAACAAGGTGAAGAGTAAACTTGGAATTAATCCATTAAAAGAGTCTGGAAACTGCCATGCTTCACCACCATATTTAAATACAGCGGTGGGAAGGGCATCACCCATCTGACTAGTCCCATTTTATATCTGTGGCTACAGACTGGCCACATACGTAGTACGCCAAAGGTGGAGATAGCAGGAGCTGTAAGAGTGGCTAAACAACAATAGCTGGTTATAAGCTAATGTTAGGCTTGGAGAAAAAAAAAAAAAAAAACACTTCCCCTCTGCTAAACGGCTCGATTATATTCTCAAAGGTATGAGAGTTTAGAGTCCAATAGTGTTACACCCACTTCAAAAACAGTTTCACTAACACCAGTTAACAGCAGCTAACAGTGGCTGTTAACAGCAGCGCTTAGCAAAAGAAAAGGTCAGGATATTCTCAACAACTCATCTCAGTATCGCTGTCAGAAATGAACTTCACTGACACGCCCACTCATATCAAACTCTCAGTTGATCAGTTTTTGAGGTGATTCTGGGGTGAAACATATTTAATTTGACCTTATTGTTCTTATTTTTCTAGAAACCATCATTTCACAAAAAGACTTGAAGTCAGACCAAAGAAACTTTATAACAGGTTTTGCATTTTCTATTAGTATCTCATTCAGATTAACACCATGCCTCAACCCAGTGCTCTGATCGACCCACTGCTTAAATAAGCTCTGATGACAGCATAGCTCCAATAGCCTTAAGCACTAGGAGAAAATGAAGAGGTCATCAGCTATGAAAAGAAGGAAGTGTTCCACTGCCATTTCTCCGCCTTAATCCCTGACTTACTGGAGATCACAAACAAGGAAGGATGAATGGAAAAACAGAGGGTAGAGGAAGAGAGAAAGAATGTGAGGCAGGACACTGAGGTAGAAACACCAAGGAGAACAAAAAGAGAAAAGGTTCAGGAGTGCAATTAGAACTGCACGTGCTGTCACTGCTACACTACACTGCCAAAAGTAATCACTCATCTACCTTCACACACATATGAACTTGAGTGGTATCCCATTCCTAATCCACAGGGTTTGATATGTCAGCCCACCCTTTATAGCTTTAACAGCTTCAACAATTCTGGGAAGGCTTTCCAAAAGGTTTAGGAGTGTGTAGCAGCCGGAATTGTGTGTTGTCTCTTTACGACAGTCTAAGCTTTTGTTAGTGATGTCACAAGTGCGCGCCGCTGCTCCCCTGTGCGGGGACAGGATGAGCGGGACAAACGTTGTGGCAGATGGACGTATGCACCAAGAGGGACCTCTATTTTTCTATTTCCCAAACTCCCAGTGACGTTACGGGTTGCATGAACACTGCTTATTTCATGTATGGTACCACAGCAGCTGTTCAGCTCAGTTTTTACACAAATATCTGTACTTTTTACTTCTTACATATTCAAAACAAGCTCGTGACTTTAGATTTGACGAGTCAGAGAAAAGTTTGCATTTCTGGTCAGTGCGCCATCAAGCATTAAACGATCTGAGCCTAAACGAAGGAACAACAACACATAAGAGACAATCGCTCTGGTGTATCCTCCATCACCGGGGCTTATCACACACAAAGAGATTATAGAGGAAAAACCATATAATTAATGTATCATTTCAGCTATATTCAGGGGTTACAGTGGGCCAGGCCAGGCCCAGAGCATATCTCCTTAAGTTGTGCTCGCAGTACTTCAGGATTTAGCTAGCGCTACAGGAGAGCAAAGAAAAAAGAGTAATGTGTGGCAATTAATTTTAAATGCAACGTTTCTGAATGCTCAACAAATATCAGCACAAAAAGTGTGCGCAGTGTGTCACACTGTGTGTCTGCTAGCTAGAGGAACAGCTGCTGTATTTCCAGGGAGGGCAAAGAATGAGCGATAACTTCACTCAGCTGGAGAAAGATGTAAGAAAGAGGAAGAAGAGAGCAGCAGCAGGTCAGCTGATCACAGCCTGCACAACATCATTTACTGGAGCTCACAATAGAAAGTTGTGATTCTTCTCCCCATGCAGAGACACTACAGTGGAGGCACAGTCGCCCTCTGCTATGGAGGACTCAGAGAACAGAGCTGTCCTACATAACAGATTCAAGCTGAGGATGTTAATTAGTATTAAAATTTAGATTGGAATAACATTTGTTTTATCATGTAATATTGTTTTATATTATATTAATATAGCAGGTTCAGTTAACTTTACAAAAAAATAGCTTGTAGAAACGTCCTACAAAGAGCTACTTTTACTTTCTTACTTTGAGTACATTTCAGAGACTGTACTTTTTTACTTTTACTTGATTAAAGAAGTTGATCCAGTGCTTCAACTTGTCCTTGTACTTCTGCTTAAGTACAGAATGTCAGTACTTTTGCCACCTCTAAACCTAGGTCACCTCACCTGGTGTAAAGTGTGGATGGAGGTTGAGGTGCCTGGGAAGGGATCTTAAGACTGCACTGTCCTGTCGTGGGGGCTCTTCTATATTGTCCACTGCATTCGTGGAGTGACTGTCACTCCCTTCTACCTTAGAGGGGATTTGTTCCGCCTGGTGTTGCGGGGTCCTGATCACCCCAAGTCTGTGTTCCAGTGGGTGGTGGGAGTCAAAAAGTAAGTACTGATCCGTGTTGGGCCTATGGTAAACTTCAATGTTGATGCTTCAAGCTTCCTCGCTGAGCACAGCACAGTCCAGGAACAATAACCTTTTATCTCCCTGGCAAACTTAAAAGTTTTTATCCCAATTGAAGGTTGGTTACCACGAATAACACTGGGAAGCCAATGGCACATCCATGCTTGGTAGAATCCCTTGTTGTATATGAAGTATGTGGTAGTAAGGCACAGGCAAACACCTCATAATCATCTGTGTACCTAATGAGTGAATGACCACCTCCAAAGAAGACAAACCCCACTAGGGTTTAAATACCTGAAACATCCAGCAGTGAAATTTTTACAAACTATAAATTCAATTAAAGTCTTATCAGAGGTTCTCATGAAAAAAATGAATGATTCAAAATGAATTAGTAGAGAGTGTCTCACCTCCATTGAGGCTGGCCTCCACAAACACTCGAATTGCTCTAACACACAGTTCGAAGTTGTCAGGGGTGACATGAGCGGCGTCTCGGACAATGAAAGAGAGTGTTTCCACACATTTGATGAGAGACTTTGTGTCATGCTGGCCCAAGTCCTGACCCAGTGTCAGACTGTACTGGTTGACCAATGGGTGATTCAGCTGAGCTTTTGACCCTACTATGGGGGTCTTACTCATCTCAAGGTCATCTTTCCCAACCTGGATGAAGGGAAAGAAAAATTAGAAATAAACCAAATATTTTGAGGCACTGATTGGAAAGTCTAAGAATCAACAATAGGAAAATAATCACATTTTCCTTCCTCTATATATGATACGGTTACATGTGACTGCCCATGATTCGGTGTCACACACAACATACTGTTACTCATCAAGCATTCTGCATATATGTGAGTGTGTGTCTATGTGTGCATGTGCTAACCACGAGCCATCCACTGCTTACTACATCCACATCAGTTGCAGAGCGGGGGATCCGGGTCTTGCTGTGTTCAGTATAGACCTCTGAATCAGATGTGTAGCCACGGTCTAAACTCACTTCACTAGGATGATGAGATGACAGCTCACTATCTGACTGGGCACCTGCAATAAATGCCAACAAAGACAATTTCATTTAAATTCCTTCCATGTTGTTTTTATATTTATTTATAGATGCTCTTTTCTGCATAGATGGTTGTAATGCTGAACCTGTGTCATTGTCACTTGTTGTGGAGGTGAGCTGGAAGGAGACGGGAGGTTTCACTCCAGCTCCAATGCACTCCAGCAATGAGAAGAGCGTGTACCAGTCGTCTGTACAGTGGATGTTGGCTGCATTGGTTTTCAGCAGTTCATGAAGGCCATAAGCCAGTTCCCTGCTAACCCGGGAAAAGACGTGAGGTTTCATCATCAGTAAGAGACGCAGGGAGAGAAGAACCTGTGGGTGTATGTGGAGAGAGAAGAGTGATAATCTTTCTGTTATCTTAATGAATAATTTAAGGGGTCATTCACAAGTATCAACATTTTCCAAAGTGTACAAAGAGTTCTCTTTTGCAGACCCCCCCTCCCCTCCCCAGAAGTGTACTAAGAAAATGTTTTTTTCGTGACATTTAATTTGACCTGGTTCTTTGATATTTTATTGTAATAGGAAGTATCAAAAACACATTCTGGTGTTGAAAAATTCTGGAAATGCAATAAACTGATTTGAATTTTAATGTGAATGTGCACTGCATGTACGCAAAATGTGCATGCCGCCACACTGTACACAGTGGCAGTGGAGCAATTTGTCATCTGAATAACTGGCTCATGCCAAAAACTGATCGTCTGCCAAAAAGTGATTTCTGGTATTTGACAAAAAAATGATTGCTGGTATTTATATTGTTGTAAATGAATTTTTGACCTATATTCTGTCAAACATATCTCAAACATTACCTCTCAGGAATGATATCAATTCATTTTGAGTCATAAAGAACATTCCTGTCACATGGTAGAAGCTGCAATCCGTGTTGGGCAACAGCGGCCGCCGGTGTTGCCAATTTAGCATCTTTGTCACTAGGCCTTTTCCGAATATCGTGAAGTATTTGCTTAGACACAGTGGACTTTATATACTGATAGGACAGTGTTATAATCAGAAAAGTAGGACAGATACAAACATCTACATACAAACCATCTAGTAACATCTAGTCCAATAAGTACAATGTCTGAAAGGTTAACTGTAAATCAAAGTTTACACGATAACACACTTCAGCTTTATTATCAAAAGCTTCCTGACTTAAATAACCTAGTAAACTATTCTGTGTCCCGTTTGTTTGTCATGCCACAGAAGGACTGTGGGCCTGGTCTTATTGAGCGTTTGACCTCAGTCAGGTCAGACCATTTAACCCAATTCGGATAACGTTGTGCTCTCCTCATTTCCCAGATGTTTGCGGACTGTTAAAAAAACAAGGCATGGCACAGTGGTAAACATGGCCCTATCCCAAAGTTTTTGAGACGTTGCTACCATCAAATTCAAAATGAGATAATTGGTTATTTTTCTCAAAATGGTACATTTTATCAGTTCCAACATTTGATATGTTGTGAATAAAATATGGGTTTATGAGATATGCAAATCACTTCATTCTATTTTTATATATATTTTACACAGTGTCCCAACTTTCTCAGAATTTGGTTTTTAACTGTTAAAAAGTTCTAAACTGTTATAGAATTCTAACCATCCATCCAACTTTTCCCACTCAGGTCACAGGGACAACAGCCTGAGCACAGAAGCCCAGACCTCCCTGAACCGCCTCAACAGGCTCCTTTAAATGTGGAGGAGCAGTGGCTTTACTCTGAGCCCTTGTTGAACCCCTCACCCTCTAAGGGAAAGAGGGAGAGGCCGTTCGGGGAAAGCTCATTTGTACTGCTTGTATCAGCGATCTCATTTTATTGGTCACTACCCAAAGCTCGTGACCATATGTGAGGGTAGGGGCGTTGATCAACCGGTAAATTGACAGCTTTGCTTTTATGCTCAGCTCTCTCTTCAACACGAGAGACCTGTACAGTGTCTGCATTACTGCAGCCATGGCCCTGATATGCCCTCTCCCCTCACTTGTGAACAAGAAGATACTTGGGCAACAACTTGTCCTTGGTGGGCACACAACACTTTTCCAGCTGAGGACCATGACCTCAGACTTAGAGGTGCTGATTCTTGTTCATGCTGCTTCACACTAAGCTGTGAACCACTCCAGCGTGAGTTGGAGACCATCACCTGATGAAGCCAAGACAACCAGCTCATCTACAAAAAGCAGAGATGAAATTCTGAGGCCACCAGTTGGCTTCGCCGAGAAATTCTCTCCATAAAATTTGGAACAGAATCTGTGAAAATGGGCAGGCCCACCAGGAATGAGTCCAACTTATTGCCAGCTATGTGGATCAAGCTCTTGCAACAGTTGTACAGGGACCAAAAGGCTGGTAGCAACGGGCCAGACACCTTACAAATGAACATACACTTTATATTGCGGAAGATGAAATGAAAGCAGAGCATTTAGCACAAGCTGACATCCTTGTACTAAGGTTATAACTGTAACAAAGGTGAATCAAAAAAAAAAAAATCCATTCTCAGTGGCTACAAGGCTAAAAGGAGACTGAGCCTAAGTGTATTATTACTTGGAAAACAAAGTGTGCTGGTCAACGAGATCAACAAGACAGAGGACTTTGGCCCAACCAAAGCCATTTGGCTTTAAGCTGATCTTTCAGCCTAAAACTGGGACTGTCTGCTAACTTGAAGTGATTGTCTTATCCTGTAACACCACATCAAATCGTCACATCAGCTGCTGCTGCAGTGTTGGTGTCAGGATACAAGTGTGTGTTTTGTATACCTGCGAGCTAATGTCTTCTCGTCGTAGCAGGCGAATTGCAAGTCGAAGGAGTCCCACTACAGCCCTCTCCACCAGGAAGCAGCTCTCATTAGCATGAACACAGAGGTGGCAGAGGTGGTCACGCACTGTCTGCCACACACAGGATACACGGTCTCTGCTCACAAATACAAATGGAGAGGTCATTAATGTGTTAAAAATAACTGACAACACAAATGATTTGAGAGGACTCTCATTCCTACCGGTTCTCCAGAACGATACGCAGCAGCATCTCCAAGCAGAAGGCAGCATCCTCTTCATCATATGTCTCTTCATCTGGGGTGACTGATATCAGAGCCTTAGGTGGAGAATCAAGTTAATCTAGTGGGTTTATGTCGAACCACGAAGTAAGTGATATTTATTAAAAGGCACGTTCAGCAAACACTTCTACCCAGAGTGTTAAAATAAATGCATGTTGATAAGAAGTATTGATAATAAATAATAATAACCTTCATGAGCTCCTGTAGAGACTCCAGCTGCAGGAACTTACTCTCTGTGATCAGTTTCTCAGGGTCACATTGCTAGAAAGAGAGAAATGCAGTGAATAAAAGACCTATTCCAGTGACCCTTTCAGATCTCAATAGGTCAGGGGAATATATCACACAAAGCAAAACTGCAGATCTCAGTAAATTAAAATGTGTTTAGGACTGCTGAAATAAAAACAAAATATTAAAGTTCTTCCCATTTTTACTGACCCAAGTTTAAAACTTTGATAACTTTTGGATATCTGAACAAGACAAGATTTTTTTTTTTTCAAAAAAAAAGTTCTCTCATAATAACAAACCAAAAAAAAATTAATCATTGCTCATGCCTTCTTGTAATTGAAAGAAAAGGCAAATATTATAACATGGCGTCTTTTCTAAATCCACAGTTTAGTGATTTTTCTATCCAGTGCCAGATTACAGATTCCTCAGGGAAACTGTAATCTGGCACTGGTAATTGATAAAACTGTAGACACAGTGTTACAAATAACTACTGGCTGTAGCTCAGGAGGTAGAGCAGGTCACCCACTGATCGGAAGGTCGGCGGTTCGATTCCTGGCTACTCCAGGCTCCATGCCAATGTATCCTTGGGCAAGATACTGAACCCCAAGTTGCTCTCCGACGCAAGTGTTGGAGAGTAAATGTGTGTGAATATTAGATAATTAAAGCACTTAGCTTAGTTACATATGGAAGTTCTTGTATGAATGGGTGTGAATGAGGTAAAAGCAAATGTGTTGTATAAGCGCTTTGAGTGCTCAGTCAGAGTAGAAAAGCGCTATATAAGAACTAGTCCATTGCCATTTACTAATTCTATGTAAGTGCTGCAATATGAGTGGACTTTACTCTGACTACTCAAGGCATTTTAGACTTTACTCATTTTGCACTGTGTCAATGTTACTCCATAAAAAAGAAAATACAAAATCTCTATTACCTGTCTGTGGCTTTTAACACCCTTCCATTTGAGAGTCTATTTGTACTGTATTTATTAAAAAAATTGAAGGCACTAGGAGATAAAGGACATAGTATGTGTTTGAACTATGTTTACACATCATGCTGAGTGTTCAGTACCTTTATGCAGTAGATTGCAGCCTGTTTGGCTTCCTGGTTTTCTGTGGATGGTCCTCTGAGTCCTGACTGCTCAGCTCCACTAAGTGTCAGCCAGCTGACAAAACTTAATACTGCTGACTCGCCACTGGTATCCAACAGATAAAAGAAAAATGTAATTTTACTTGTGGCCCTCTTAGTTTAGACTCTTTCATGATATGTCTTTCTAATTGTTTTAAAAATCCACTCATATGGGAATTAAAACCGAAAGGAACTTAACTTGATGACAGAATTAGTCACAAAGCCCCTTTGGGGTTATGTAGATCCAACATAAACCTCTGCAAAATCAAACATGCGGAGCTACCCACTGTGGCAACCCCTCGTGGTAAGAGAGCAGCTGAAATTAGTTTTAGCTAGTAACATGGCTAGAGTGATGGCAAACAATTTAAGTGCACCAGTATTTGGCAAAATATCAGTTTTCTGTGACAACACTTATTATGCAGATCTATCAAAGATGTTGGATGAGATTTGTGTGTACCGATTTGAAGGCATTTCCTCTCTTTGAAGAGAAATCTTCCCATTTGGCTCCACAAAATCCTCGACCTGAGGACACACAAGCACAAATGTTTGATCACTGAATAGTAGGTGTCAGCAGAACATGTAAAATTTCTACTGTATATCTGTCCTTAAATAAAACTAGACCCGTCATCAATGGGAATATTCTGCTGCCATTAATGAAAATTAATTAATGAAAGGTCTTGACCGAAACCTTTATCCAAATAATTTTAGTCACCCCGGGTTAGTAAAGATTTAATACTTATTGCAGCAAAAATATTTTTTAAATATTAACAATCCTCATCAAGTCAAAAAACTTTTTAACATGCTGTAAGAGATTTTTATTCTGTGATTATCGCTAACATTTCTACAAATACTTTTTGGTAACCACATCCTAGAACAGGGTGACAATATGATCACATGATTAGGCTAAGCCAATGAGGCATGAGAAAGCGGCTGCATATCATTACCATGTATTATCATAACATTAGCAGCCTGAAATCCTCCATGCTGTTTACTCTGCACTCCAGACAAATACAGCCAAAGTGTACAAAGGATACTAACTATCCAGGAATATGTTGCATATCTTTAACGAGTAAAGAACACATATCCCAAATTTCATGGCCCTCCTCCTGGTGGTTTTGGAGTCTATAAACCAAAAAGGTCAATCCTCAGGGACATATGATATGACAACAATATCCTCCCACTTTCTTTTCAAATCAAATCAAATCAAGGTTTATTTGTCACATACACGGTCCTACAAAGTACAACTGGCAGTGAAATGTTTTAGTGACTGCGCAGCCACACTAATTATAAAAACTATAGAATAGTTAAAAAAAAAAGTATAGAAACATTACAACAATATAATTAGGTGCAGAGGATAACAAAACAAACAAACAAAATCACTAGATCCCACAGGTTGTATGTGCACCGTTATCACAAAGGAGACCTTATCCGATCACTGACAGAATGCAAAGAGTTTAGAAATGGTGTCCTGACCTCAACCATGGCTTTGGGCAGGAGCTCAGCCCTGAACAGCTGCAGCATGGAGTCCATGATGTTCTTCCAGCCCTCTCTCAAGATGTTGCCATGCCGATGAGCGAGGTCAAACACCGTCTTGGCTGCTGTCTGTGCCTTACTGTTACTGCCAAACACAGTGGGAAGGTTTTCCACAGACTGTGGGGGGGGGGGGCAGGATACAGCAACAGTTAGACATTCCAACACAATTTACACGTCTTTACTACAATACTATTTCTGCCAGCACTGTTCTTACAGTTTTTCCTGAACTGACTGAGCTACATGCAGTCACCTCACACTGGAAAGCAGCTTTTCAGCAATGGCACTTGATTTCTACAGGTGAAAACATACTAGAAACTTATTAATAAGTAATACAAACATTTGATAAAATCTTGATGAATTAATTTATTTCCAACAACTTCTCTTTGGATTCTGTATCATTAACAACAACATAAAACTTTAAACAAGGGCACAGATGTTTGTAGGGTCTCCTTCTCCTCTAAATATTTGATACCCAGCTCATATTCATTCTCACTAAAGTGTTGCCACAGGTCAGCGGCGCCCCTCAGCCATATTTTTTGTGGTATGCAACTGAATACATAAAACTACAGTACATTTCTTCACAATTACAACTGAATGCACACTACTATACTGGAGTGCAGTATTTATATATTTGTGGAAACTAAACTTTGTATATAGTTTAGTCCATTGCAAACAAAATGTGAAATAAGATCCATTGGTACCTTCATTACATTGATTATCCTACTGTACTGTTCTCTCAACCCTGCAGCGACTAACGTGTAATGTGTACGTTAGAAATGTAACAACCTATTGCGCTCTTAGGGAAAATGATTTTGGATTTCTTTGTTTGATGTATGTTTTTTTCTTGTGCACCACCTCAACTTCAAACCAAATCCTTAAATTATTCATTGAAACTACACAGGCTCAGCCTGCCCCAGTCATATTTCAAAATGGAGTGTGGACCTCTCTAAATGATCCAGTGATAGAAATTAGTGTCATAATGTGACTTGTGTTCTGCTAAAGATAGAATGTCGTCTTTAATTTACTGCACTGCGGTCGGGTGTGGGGAAAATAATGGATTCTATTTTGATTCTATTAGTACAGCAGTGTACTCACCTCACTGCTCAGAGTGGTGAACTTGCAGAGCGAGATGATCAAATTGTCAAATACGTCGCTGAAGCCATAGTGAGCTGCAATCATCGCACATTTCCTGCAAGGACAGAACACAGACAACTATAGACTTTAACATTGCACAAACACGTACAAACTTTTAACACTGCTGCATTCTTGAAAACCTTAGAACACAATATAAAATTATTATAATGTACCACCACTCACCCACTAACAAAGCCCAACTTCAAGCCTGACAAAATTATGCTTTTTTTTTAACAATTTAAATTTTTGTTGTATGGATTAAAGGATATCCAGGAGTGTAGCTAAGTTTTCACTACAGCAACTACATCATAAGAGTGTTGAATTGGTCTTTTGCCCTGTGAAGCCACTGGCTACTTCTGAATATTGAATACCTGAAGCCAGTGATGGCCTTCTGGATGATGACGTCATCCAGGCTCTTGTCAAAGACATACGAGAGGGCAGCAATAGTGGGACCCCAAGTCATGGAGAACAAGTCATGGTCGTAGCTGCCGGATGGCAGGTGGAGAAAAATGCCCTCTGGCGAAGCGCCACGGTGCAGTAAGACACTCCATACGTAGTTCTCCTTCACTAAACCCGTTTGTTCATCTGGCATCACAATCTCCTCATTCCTAAAAAGTAAAGTACATGTCAGCCTATAAGGGCAGCCCGCTTTTTTCTGTGTTCCTTTCTCAATGAAATAAGACAAAACCCTCATTATCGAATCAAGTCTACATTTGAGCATTCAACAAGAAACATCATGTCCCCAGTGGTGGTTTAAAATTTGGTAAAGATCAAATCACGCTGACCTGCTTTTAGAATTGGATAAAAAAAAGCAATGTTCATTTTGACAATTCTGACATTACTGAAAAAGGATAAACAAAAAAATGTGTCTGCTGAGCAGAGATGCTGGCTCATGCATCAGGTGAGTTGTGTGGTGTGATAGCAGCTTACTTGATAGCATTATAGATATCCTCCAACATGTCCTGGTCAAAGTCTTTGTTTCCATTTACTCCCTTCAGATTTTTCTTGAATTGCTGTTTAAAGAAAAAAATACTGTCAGCTGTAAAATAATCCAGAAACAAACACATGACTATTGGACTGTCAGTTCCGCTCTACAAATCAACATATCAGTTCATCCGTCTCAACACAGGAGCTTACCCATGATACCCAAGCCTCTGGCATTTAGTGCTTTGTTAACTGAACATCAAACCAGCAATTAAAAAGGCCTTGGGTGGAGGCACACTTGTGTCATTTAATATATTTTGGGTCCATCATTAGGAAAACAGGGATTGAAGCCAAAAAGCTCCTGTAAACAAACATAACCACCCCAGTGATGACTGATAGGCTCAAGCCTTGGTTTTATGTCTCGACTTGGCAGCTTTTACCGTAGCAGGTATGACGAGGGAAAACAGAATCTGCTCTGCAGAGATACACAGAGAAATGCACACCAGCAGAGGCAGAGTGAGCATCTATCTGTCACGCTCATATCAGGGATACGCAGTCTAAAACTCACACAGTCACTCACTATTAGAGTTGCTCTGGGAGCAGCTGCTGGCAACAGCATGCTGTGTTTCATGGACAAAATGACTGCCATTCCACTGACCTTAGCTGAACCTCACTCAAAGCATGTCATTGTCAGGGAACAGGATCTGATTTACACATAGTGATGCTGACCATAGTTTTCCCATTTCAAAAATAACCCTGCTGCCAACACATGCGGTGATGAATGTTACATATTGCAAGCTGCTAAGTAAGTGAAGTGCTAGGCGCCACTTTTATTGGCCTTCTACAAACTATTGTGTGAAAGCCTGCGACTGTTGTCTGAGCCCACAGATCAGTAAGCCTTCTTCGCCAAACTGTGCTGACTTGTTGGAGATGTTTGGGGATCATTTTAACATATAACACCAGCAGTGCGAAGAGATCGGACTCACCATATATTATATATATATATATATAAATATATAAAAGTATGTGCACATAAAAAGAGAGTGAGAAACCAAGAAAAAGAAAGTGTGTGCTATTGTGTGTCAGTGAGAGTGGTTCAACTACAAACTGCCGCAGAGACACTGTTTAGTCTTCAGTCACTGTCAATCAAAGGCAGATGAAACAGCAGCGACACCCCCCCGCTCCTCACTCGCCCCTTCCATGCCTGTTTAGAATGAATTCACCTCTCAGATGGATCACCACTGGCTACAGCTGTTGGCTGTGGGCTCTCTGAACCGCCGAGCCTCTCCAGTGCACATGCTAGCTCACTCAGAGGAATTTCACACCATCAGACATAAATGACGGCATGTTTGAGAGAGAGGAAAAATCTGAATGCAATGCAAACTGACTTTTGTTTTTAAAACAATGGAACAGTTTTTAGTGTTCACAGACTGTAAGAAACACACAAGTTTCTATCCTAAAAGTTTTGCTGGTCAAAGAAATAATAATAAATAAAAAGGATGATACTAGCCATTTAAAAAGGTCAGTGTATCACATTTCCTTAGAATTAAGACAAGCGGATAGTTTTGTTTTATCATACCACAAAAACAAAGATGGCAAATTAGAGAAAATATATGTTAAGAGTTTTCGCCTAGAATTTTCATCACCTAAACTTTACCTTATCTTCAACAGTCTGATATATGTCGCTTTTTTATTTACTCTCTCTCAGTTTTGTATTAGACCCTTACCAACATCTTCTTGCGTTCTGCAGATGGTACGGTTTGTGGACTACATTGTTGCAAAGGTAAACAAGTGCACAAGTATTGTAGGGCTGCTCTTGGCAGGCGCAGCTTGCTTCTAGTCACAGAGCAGCAAGGTCAGAGAAACCTGTACATTTATTTTATTGCTCAAAAGCTGTTTTTCATGTTTTGGCTGCTATAACAGTAATTTCTCAACTTTTGGTATAAATAAAGTGCTTCTTATCTTAGTTTATCTAAGCTGATGAAAGCTCAATTCTCTTGATGCCAGGATGCCACATCCTTTCAGAGGACTCTTAGGGAAACAATTGCTGTCCACGCACACAAACATTTTCACAGCTATTTCATATTTTGCGACCATGCAACACATGTGAGACACATCACTTACCTCTACAGTCATGGGAATATTCTGCTTGCGGACATTGTGGTTATGCTGGTCAGTGTTCAGCATTATGACAGCGTAGGCCAGGGCAAAGCCTGCATCGTTGGTCATGAAAGGAGAGCCATTTACTTTCTATAAAGACACACAGCATAAAAACAATACATCATACAGTAAACATTTCTGTTCAAGGACCAAATCAGAGGCTGCTATTTCTCTGTGTTACACAAGAACATCTAACCTTGTTTCGACACTCAGTCTCACATGACCTCTCAGCTGGTACCACACTGACCCCATAGAGTGGAAAACTCATTTACAGTGTCACTGCCTAGAATTAATCGCCTACTCTTTCAAAGCCACTATTTCTGTGTATGTGGTTGTCCTAAGAAAAGGACATTACTAGGAATAGTTTCCAGGTCATATGGCTCCTCCTGCTATTTTGAGGAGTCAAATGTTCCCCCTGTGGAGTTTATTCTTTGCCCGTCATTGTGTGTATGAGAGTCTAGGGTGACACTTATGTCATCCCATTACTATAATCTAGAGGGTTAAGCATAATAATCTGGGACATCCATCACGTTTACATCCACTGGAATTACATGATGATGGAAAAGATTGTTTGTGACCAGGCTGGGAAATGGCAGGCAAAATTCTTGCATGTTTGTATGTGTATATATGCATGTGTGAGTCTGTATTGAGAGCTCTTGGAGATCAATTACCAGACAGACGTTTCTGCTTAATTTTCAGGTATAATGGAATGGGTAGGTGGGGTGAATGTATTGTTTTACAAGTCTGTAAATGTAGTGCAAATGGGTCATGGATGTATCGTAAGTCACAAGTTTAACTACAAAATTCAAGTTCCAAGACAATAGTTAACATGTTAACTATTGAGTGTTAACAATAGTTAATACTCGCCAAAGAACATGAATACATTTTTTTTAACCATTCTCTAGTATGTTAGCCCTGCAACAGACTGGCAACCTGTGCAGGATACACTGTATTTTCTGCCCTATGACAGGCAGGACAGGCTCCTGTTAGCTGCAGCTTTCTGGACTACCTGCAGGCGGTGCACAGATGACTGATCTTTGCCAAAGTACAGGGAAGTTCAGGGAATCCAAGTGGGAAGTGATAAAAGCATCAATAACTTTTTCTAGGTCCTTTTGCATTACTTTAGCAATGACTCTGAGCCGATAAAAACTAATTTGTGTAACAGCACTCTGCTTATCTGTTTTAAAACAGCTAATGAACATCACACCCAGATTTTTTTTATAGCAGCATGACAGTGAGGAGCCAAATGACTTGGAGAGCCAGAAGAGTTGCTTGAGGGGTCAAATTTACTAAAACATATAACCTCTGTCTTGCTTTCATTAAGATTTAGGACTTAATGTCACTGAGAAAGTTCAGCAGAGGCTTGCATGGATCACTTCTGTTCAGTTTGAAAAAAGTTTGGAAAAAAAAGTTACAATTTCCCAACTAATTTCATATGCATTGTCTCAAGTTGACCTTAGGCTGTTGTAAATGCATGTTGATCAAGCTCCCACACTTTTTATGAATTTACTGCAAGCAGATAAGGAATGAGCCCATTGTAAAATATGTCCACCCTGTCAAGGACAAAGTCAAATGAAAATAAATACATTTTCATAACACTATGATTATACAATGCACATTTTCAGATAGCTAGTTTGTCCCTTGCTCAATAATATTTGCTAAAATAAGGCTTTTGAAAATAGTTAAATAACTGCAAATTGCTTGTGTGACAATTTGTGATAGTTTTTTTTAAATAAAATCTCTGAAAACTGCGATCTGATCAATTTTTCAAACAATATTATTTGGCAGTAATTAGTTTATTAAGAATTGTTTTTACTAACTTCTGACAATAACTTGATTATTTTCAAAAGGAAGGGTATGACAAATTGCTTCTCTGGGAGTCACTTCCTAAGGTTTTCATTGTATCGTACACAAACTCTCCTGTATTTTTTTCCTCAGGTTGTGTGACTGTTTGCTTGTGTCCAGTTGCCATCTGACTAACATAATCTTGCAGAGGGCAGCACGGTGGTGTGGTGGTTAGCACTGCTGCCTCATAGTTACAATGACATCTAGAAGGTCTGGGTTCTATTCTGGGTTCATGGAGTTTGCATGTTCTCCCCGTGTCTGCGTGGGTTTCCTCCCACAGTCCAAAGACATGCAGTTAGTGGGGTTAGGTTAATTGGTCACTCTAAATTGCCCATAGGTGTTAATGTGAATGGTTGCCTGTCTCTCTGTGCTAGCCCTGCAACAGCCTGGCGACTTGTACAGGGTGTACCCTGCCTCTCGCACCATGTCAGCTGGGATAGGCTCCAGCAACCCCCCCGACCCCCAAACCCTTCCCCCATGACCCTGAACAGGATAAGCAGAAGCAAATGGATGGATGGAATCTTGTAGAAACAAAGATGTTACCTAAAAAAACTTCTCAATTGTACTGATGCATTTCTCCTACAGAAAGTTAAGGCAGCAGGATACTCGTGTCTCTTTTTTTTAAATTTTGCCCCGTTCTCTGTGTCACTGAGCTCAGGGATACCCTTCCTCTTTCCAGTGTTTCTGTCTGTATCCAATCTCTTCCTCTGTCTGGGGCAGCTCACCTAGACTCATTGCTCTAAAACGGCAATACAAAACTCACCAATGATTGACCCTTTTTAGCAGTATGAGCCTTATTTGAGAAAAAAAAGTTCAAAGGACTCTTAAAATATCACCATTTCATCAAAATATGTAAATAAATCCCAATGACACAATACAAAGTCCACCCTGTCATGCAGGGTTTGGTGACAGGGTGGACAATGACAGGGTGGACATTTTTGGATTAAATTAGCATCTAAGAAGCACGTGGTTGACCATAAACTACCAAAGTTATTGGTTTTTGAAGGAGACCACATGATGTTTTCAAAATATATTTAGACTTTTTCTATTAAATCAACTTTTCCTCTGACAGTGTGGACATGTTAAGGTTGACAACATCTGACTACAAAGACAATGACATGAAAATATAAGTGTAGCTACTCACTGTAGCTGCTGCAGTTGTTTCAACCTCCATTGAAGGAAGACAGACTCAGGGTGTCGATGCTACTGAATTCATTAATTAGTTTCTTAAAGGGACAATTACTCCATGATGACAGGGCGGGCAGTAGTTTTAGGGATGTGCACAAAATGTTAAATAAAATAATAAAAATAGAGACAAAAAAATCTAAATGGTTTGTTTTACCCAAGAACTTAGTAAGAGTAATAAGAACATTTAAAAAAATTTTTCATTTTGTGCCATTTAATACCTTATTACACTGCTTGAATGTAGCAGATCAGCATGTGGGACATAGCAAAAGCAGATACATCCAACCAAAGAAAATGGTATAAAATGAGGGAGATTCATTTTAAGAAACATATTCTTGTACTAATTTGTGTGTCAGTATTAAATTTTTGTAACATGTTAATGATAATTTATTGATTCTGATGAGGACACTTTATATTGATATTGACCCATGTACAATGAAAAAGAATTGGGCCCAGAATGGACCCTTGAGGCACTCCACAAGAAAGATGTGCCGTTTTAAAAAAAGAATAATCTCCTAGATGATATCTATTAGTAAAATATCATCTGAACCACATCAGAACACTGCTTTTGATTCCAACTTCATATTCTAGATGAGACAGAAGGATCTTGTGGTCCACAGTGTCAAAGGCAGCAGAAAGGTCTAAAAGCACTAGAACTGTGAGGCTACCAGAGTCATCAGTTAAAGGCAGATAATTAAAAACTCTGAAACGAGCCATCTCTATGCTGTGATGGGATCTAAAACCTTACTGAAACTTTCCCCGCATACCATGTAAGCATAATAATGCCTGAAGTTGCTTAAAAACAACTTTTTCAAGAACCTTAGACAAAAGGGTAATTTAGATATCAGTCTGTAGTTCGAGAGAACAGCAGGGTCAAGGTTCTTCTTTTTAATTAAAGGCTGTACAACAACGTGTTTAAAGACAACTGGAACACAACCAGATGCAGGAGTACTGTCAATTAGAACAAGAATAGTTGGTCCAACGGTATCAAAAGCCTCATTAAAAAGGAAAGAGGGAACACAGTCTGGCCCTTTTTCCACTGAGCAGGTGCCGGTGCTTGAACCGTTGAGCGTTTTGTCCACCGCGAATGCACTCAGTGCTCGGCTGAAAAACGGGTTCAACTCCGGCACCGCAGGCTAGCTGGTCTGGAACCAAGAACGTGTGAGGTCATTGGTAAGGATGTTCAGGAACAACCATGGAACCACCAAAGCTCAAGCCTGCCATGAATTGGAAACTGCCGGAATACTAGCGTCACTGTCCACAGTGAAGCCAGTTTTATATCGTCATTGACTAAGAGGGTAGCAACCAATAAAGAAGCCCCTGCTCAATCAACATAATTTTCAAGATTGACTCAAATTTAAAGCTGTCCACACAGACAAGCCAAATGCCTTCTGGAGAGGTTTTATGGTCAGATGAACATTGAGCAATTTGGCCACAATGATAAACAATATGTTTGAAAGCCTCACCTTTACTCCTCCAAACACTGTACCAACTGTCAAGCACGGTGGTCAAAACATCATGCTCTGGGGATGTTTTGCTGCCAGTAGTACTGGTACACTGCACAAAGTGGATGGAATAATGAAGGACTACCTCCTTGAAAATTTGTTTGAAAATTTGCTTAAAAGCCAGGAAAACCAACTAATTTAAATGAATTCTATCTATTCTGCTGAGAGGAGTGGTCAAATATCATTTTAGAATTATACCAGAACCTTATTGATATCAGCCAAAAGCATCTAGTCAAGGTGGAACTTGCTAAGACACATTTAACCAAATATTAATGGGGGCTTCTGTATATTTTGGAGCCTGTATGTAAGAACTAAAGATGTATGTGGTACAATCATTGCACCCTGGAAAAAGAATGGTTCAAAGAAATCATGCCCATTGCATCTAAACATCTGTGAACAACTATATGTAGCAAATGAGGGAAACAAAAAACAAAGCTATATTTTACAAGTACTACTGACCTGTAACAGTCTGTTAAACTACGTCCAATATGACTATTTGGATGGAAAACTGTTTTGATGAACAGGCTCTTTCTATACTCAGGCTCCTGTTCATAATGTCTCTTATGCACTTTATAGAGGTGGCATTATAGAGGTGGCTGTGGCTCAGGAGGTAGAGCAGGTCACCTACTAATCGGAAGGTTATGTTCAATCCTAGCTTAGCTAATTATAGGCCAATCTCCAACCTTCCTTTTCTCTCCAAAATCCTTGAAAGAGTAGTTGTAAAACAGCTAACTGATCATCTGCAGAGGAACGGTTTATTTGAAGAGTTTCAGTCAGGTTTCAGAATTCATCACAGCACAGAAACGGCATTAGTGAAGGTTACAAATGATCTTCTTAGAGCCTCTGATAGTGGACTCATCTCTGTGCTTGTCCTGTTGGACCTCAGTGCAGCTTTTGATACTGTTGACCATAACATTTTACTACAGAGATTAGAGCATGTCGTAGGTATTAAAGGTACTGCACTGCAGTGGTTTGAATCTTACTTATCTAATAGACTCCAATTTGTTCATGTAAATGGGGAGTCTTCTTCACACACTAAGGTTGATCATGGTTCTGTGCTTGGACCAATTTTATTTACATTATACATGCTTCCCTTAGGCAGTATGATTAGAAAGCACTGCACTGATTTTCATTGTTATGCAGATG
>VUQJ01044308.1:0-14014 GCA_015108635.1 Andinoacara biseriatus
AAAAAAAAAAAAGAAAAAAGCTACAAGCTTAAACTAAATGAATTATCAGTCTGATCACATAAAGGGCAAAACTGAAAGTCTGGATGACAGATCTGCACTGTTTGCACTGGCAGCACATCAGTTTGATATTTGCAGATGGCTGGCTAGCCACCTTTAGCAAACCAGCAGAGACAGACTGGAGTCCACACAATGTTGAATCAAGTTCAGCAACATTGTACTTGGTAGCCTGAGATAACATCTAGTCAACAAACATGGCTTTGACCAGTGTGAAGTCGCTCTCTTTAAGTTCATCCTTCACATGGGTGCAGTTGATTAGCAAAGACTGTAATGTTACAATTTATAGGACTGTCTTGACCAGAGGCAGCTAATATTACAAGCTCTTGTCTGTTTTACTTTGGAAGTCAGATCATAACACGTCAAAGTAATTTCATACATCACGCACTTCTAATTATACTGCTTACAACAGGTAACTTCTGCTTACATAGAACATTAAATATGGATTATGTTAAGAAAAAATGTCTGAAATGCAAACATTTCTTTTCTTGAATGCAACCCTGGTCACCAGCCTAGTCATTTCATTAGCTGAAGATCTATGACACGTTCCCAAGCTTGTACATGCTTTAGCAGACTGACCACTAACCAATTTCAAGAGCAATTTTTTTTTTTAGACTGAATTTTTACATTATGAATGTGCTGTGCACATTGATAATATTTTCCATTCACTGAATTAATATAAATTATTTCAGCCCGCACAAATGCATGTTGGGTCACAGAAGAGAAGCATGTGCCAAGTATCTGTCAGAGAGTGAAATATTTATACGCTGGCAGTTAGTTAACCAGCCTTAAGTAGTGGTAATTTTCCACTGTGGTGAATGAATGCATGGCATTTTCTAAAAGTTTTTTTTTTTCTTTCTTTTAAAGACAGGATGATGAATCATTAGATGTACGGTAATTTTTAGGGCTTTGTCATACAAAGTAACAATGCTTACAGAATAGAGTTTCATTTATGACTTGGGTGACGTGTGAAAACATGGAATAGTTTTGTTTCGTTTGAAAGTGGTTGTGTGTCTACGCATGAGTGGGTTTGACAAGCAGCCAAAAATACTGACAGATTTGAGTTTGACAGCTTACATGAGTTAACCAGTTGCCTACTTTAAAAAAAATTTGAATTCAGAGACTTGAGTGAGTGAAAGTTCTGAATTTATTGATCGATTGATTCATTGCCAGTGTGCAGAAGGTATTAACCATTTATTTTGACACAATGACAAAATTAACAGGCTGTCATTGGTTGCTCTCTGTGTGTACTCTTCTCTGTAATTTGATCCTGTTTGTTATCAACATCTCTCTCTCATTTGAGTCAATCTAATAGTCTCTTGCTGACTAACATGCTGATGGGGTGGGGATTTGCATGTCTAGCCTAGTCCTTGTTATCTAGAGGATTATGATTGACAAGTGGAATAACATCTTACCTTTTACAGCTTGCATAACCAGCTATGTTTTGCTAAAACTGAAACAACACACTGTCTTTACTGACCGTCAGCTCTCCCACTATCTACTTTATTACTGCGATGGGTATGTCCAAGCATGTGCCCATCAAGAGCTGTTTTAAACAGGCGCTGTACTTGGTCCACATATTGTTACGTCACTTCTATTCAAATTTAGCATGCCTATGAAATCTGGGCTAAATTTTAACAGCAAAGGTAATGATGTGTGGAAATGGTAGAAAGTGGCAATTATACATTTTGTTTGTTGGAAACTTGTTGATGAGGCTTATGACTTTTTTTGTTAGTTTTTCACTGGAGTACATCTGGTTTTTAGAAAATGAATGATTAAGGAATGATTATGCTGTCGTGCACATGGACAGCTGGAGACACCAAGGACAAGTAGTCCTTAGACTCCATGAAGTATGCTTGAAAGGTGCATGTGCAGTTGTTACATTGTAATCTCCAGAGGGGTCCACGTGCACTCAAAATTGGCATTTATGTGAAAACCTGCAGAGGCTCACAGTCAGCATCTGATGACAGAATTTACGTCATTCGGATCCTAGCATCCTCACAGGTATGGAAACGAAAACACGGCTTTCTTGTATTTGCAATTATTGTGTGGGAAAGTAATAATTCAAAATAAGACTGGAGTACTGCATTCAAATAATGTAGACTGTTATGCAGGTTTGCACTTTTAACTAGAAAATTGCGTGGATTTGTCCATTATTATAGGTCTACTATCTCCTTAACAATTTGTATCCAAAATATTTCCTGTGATGATGCGTGCGTGTTGAATATATGACTGGAGGTGGGGTGGTGGGGTGCCCTGTTGGTACTGACTGAATATACTGAATAACCGCTTGCTAATGGCCTCGGCACTTACTAAGTGCAACAATAGCGATCTGTTCTGGTGGCTAACTGCTGGAATTCTCAGCCCAGCGCGACGGCACATTGCGCCGGGTGATCAACCACTGGCTAGAACCCTGCCCTGATAAATGTTGTTTTTTGTTTGTTCTGTACTAGGTCACACTTTCATGTATTTAATTTTATTTACTGAAACTGTAAATAAAACCTTCTTTATAGTTTCACTGCCGAGACTGCTGTTAGTTATCAAGCATGCTAAGTGCTCTGTGACTTGGGCATAAACAAATAATTAGCATTTGTCAAAAGCAGGCCATATACTCATTTTACCTAGTGGTCAAATTGACTGCATACTCACCTCTAGGCTACAGCTGCCCCAATTCTTGTCTTTTCCTTTTATTCTCAAGTGATGGTGGGGGAGGTCTGATTTTTTTTGGACACTGATGTCCTACTTAGACAGTTCATCTACCATTTATAGGATGCTCGCAGTCCTTTTAGAATCGGTAACCTGCGGGACTAAGATTTGGAAGAAAGAGGGAAAATATCATATATTCATCCCCTGTTCTGTTTTATCATTTCCTTGAAAAGGGGCTAACTGAGCAGAGCAGGGGGCATACTGGTGAAGTAAAAGTAATGTTGCCTAAGATGAAGACAGAGTGCGCAATAGAAGCCAGTCCTGGCCAAAGCCTTAACAGCTCCTCTAAAGCTGCCCTGCCCAGCAAGCAAATTTGAAAACCGAGAGAGAGAGAAGCTCACAGGGAAGAACACTGTAGGCAGCAAGTGACAGGGACTGTAGCATGTGTGAATTTAACTGGTGCGTTGATGGATGTCTTCTGTGGAAAAAATCTTAGTGGTGAAAGAGAGCCCTGTGCCCAGATGTGCTGTGCTTTAGGGAAAAGCTGTCTTTCCATCTGAAATTTAATGAATATGTTGCCAAAGAATATGGACGCGGCATGTATCTGAAAATTCCAGTTACATACAAACTACTGTATGGACAAAAATATAATGTAAAAAATGTTTTGGATTGGATTAAACTGTGGTGCCTCAATGAAACTCTGGTACTCCTTTGATTAAAGGAACCAGTTACTCAAAGAATTGCTTGGTTACCTCTCCAGAACTGCTACAGATCAACACCACATCTTTTGCTGATGGATTGAAAGATAGCAGGGGAGGTGTCAAGCAGTTTGCTCTCTACCACACCTCCACCTGACTCACTGTGATGGAGATAGCGGGGTAGAGAATCATGATTGGCACCTCACACTGCTGTACCTTCTCAGAGCTCGGAGGAAATATCCATTCAGGGATGTGATTTATTACCCTCGCTATGTGAGGTCCTGTTGTCCTTGTGCTGTTAGCAAGTACACAGTACATGTACTGTGTTAGTGTGAAAGTCTAGGCAGCAGGGCCACCATGACAAATGAGCTGTGTTTGATGTGTGCTTGGTGAATAGAGCATTTCAGTATGTCCAGCTGAAAAACCCTAGCTTTTTTTTTTTTTTGTCATTTTCTGTACAAATGAGGAAAACGTATGAAGAGAAGTCACCTTCTCTCTTCCTGTTTCGTGTTTTTGATCCTTTTTTTTTGGTTAAAATATGACCAAGGTATTTTCAATAGTTCAAACAGCAGTGCAAATTAAATAATTCTAAAGTCTGGGTCCAGTTCAGCAGAAAATCCAAAACACTGGCACACAGTTCCCGTCTTTGCGACGTTCAGCTGAATGCCATTTCCCAATATGGACTGGATCAAGCTGCTGCAAACCAGTGACACAAGACTGCTTGTCGCTCATTTGTACTAACTTCCTTTAACTCGGTTGGGCAAGTTCATCTCACACCCACACCAATGCGCTTGTCGGGTCATTTACAGTAATAAATTACTGGAACCTTGACTCAGTTGTATTTCCTAGTAGCTCACGTCTTTTCACGCTGTGCAACGCCTTTGTGTTGGTGCCTTTGTGATGTTGTGTATGGGTAGGGCAGAAACCTGCAGTACAATTACAAGTGTTACAGTGTTAATGATGCACTTATATGTTGGCATACTGCACATGAGCACATATATGCACAAGACAATGGATTATTGAGGAGAGTGGCTTAAAGGCGGTTTTGTGTGTGTGTTTTTAAAAACATGTTTTACATTGAAAATGTGGAAGATGCAGCTGACTTTGTCTTTAACTAAATGTAGTACTACAGGAAGTTTATGTGCTTTCAAGTTTTCCTTTACACGTAATTTCCTCAGCCATTTTGTTTAACAAAGCCTCAAGTACAAAATGATTCCTGCTCCCGTCTGGCCATTTTTGCAATTATTATACCTTAAGCTTTTCAAACTATCATTTTATTATTATTCACAAATAATACCAGCACATTTCTGTCTTTGAAATCATATTTTTCAGATTTCATTAATCATCTCCTAACTCGCAGGGGGCTCTGACACTCAGAGCTGCTTTCCAGCTATGTGGTTGAAGGTGTTAGGTGTAGTGTTGCATGGTGCTGGTGCATTATGCATGCAGTACCCTGCTATGTGACATAAATGTCGCTGTCAACTTTGACATTTTCTTTTGTCCTCGTGTTGAAAAAAGCCAGACACATTTTATTTTTGTACAGGATAGTTGTAATTCCAGTGGTTACAATTGGTGGCTTTATGCACTCAAATGCTTTGCTGTAATGCAGTGCTTTAATTGTGGCTCTCTGATTAAAATGTTCCTGTCTTCCACCAGGGATGGCGGCCATCCGTAAGAAGCTGGTAATAGTGGGGGATGGAGCATGCGGGAAGACTTGCCTTCTAATTGTCTTCAGCAAGGATCAGTTCCCTGAAGTCTACGTTCCCACTGTGTTTGAGAACTACGTTGCTGACATAGAGGTGGACGGCAAACAGGTGAGACACATGCAGGGATTGGCACTACTACGCCAGTTACTGATACTTCATGTCACGTAAGAGTGGCGCCATGTGGTCAAGAGACTAAATCATCTTTAGAGCTGCTGACCAATCTACATTAAAAAAAAAACCAAAAAAAAAACCAGGAGTTTTAATCTGAATAAATGGTATTTGAGGACTCTTACTTGAATTTATTTATAAATAAATAATGAATGTTTTACTAACACAGTTGACATAATCTTCTTGGGTCTTCTAAATGTCACCGCACCTCGTTCCCTTCTTTAGTGTCTGCACTGGTTTTTGTGCTGTTAGTGGGACTCATTTTATTTCCTGGGTGCTTAATCATGCTCAGCGCTTTAATTCCACCTTCAGGGCCAAGTGAGCAAGCGTTGATAAAACTGTACTGTTCCATTTTTCACATCTTCCTTCACACAACAGCAGTCATCTGCTAAGTCTGGTTTCTTTTTCAGCTTAGTCACTGTGTTTTACTGAGTGTCTGTAGCTCGTTGTTTGCACTAAGTGAGGTTTATATAAAATACAGTAGGACGCTCTGTTCAGGAGTTGAGTCGATTTGATTATGTAGCACTCCGCATATATCGTATGTGGGTGGAGTTAGTCCTTCCCAGATAACTGCGGCAGCCAGCCTCACTCATCAGTCACAAACTCATGAGTTCTGACCTCTTTGTGGGTTAATAGGATTCTGGAACGTGAAGTCTTCATTGGCTGGTTGATTTCTAACCTCCTGTGCTGCTGCAGAAGATTCAAGCTACTTGAAGTGTGACATTTTCCCAAATGTCTTATTTTATGGTTTGGCTTTGCAGTCTGCATAGAGAGGATTTTATGTCACAGTCATGTTTTGTATGGTCTCAGGTTAAATGGCATGTGCTTGAGTATTTATCAGGAATGAACAAAGGCACCATTAATGGGAGAATTTTGTTGTTGTTTTTTTCTCTCTCTCTCTCCCTGTTGCAAATTCTCACATGTATTAAATGAACCAAATTATTGCAGTAAGATAAACCAACACTAATATTGCCTTTTGAAGATAATAAATGTTCTCATGTCCTGGCTAATGCATGTATTTGTTGAGTGCATTTAATGTGTATTTGAGGTTGAGGGTAGAATATTTGAACTGTCTGATGGCAACAGCTGAAAGAAAAGAACAAACTCTCTTGGCATTTCCAGATCATAAAGGGCACATCTCACTCTCACATCTTTTTTTCAAATCATATTTGCTGATTAAGTAATACTTGCTGGTTTAAAGTTGCAAAAAAAGCATTTGCTATCAGGACTGTGCTGCAGGTCTCACGTATCTTATTTGCTGGCATCAGTATAAAAGTAATGCATATCAAGATGGAAATGGTTAGTTTTTTTTCTCCTATTCCTTGTTCTCCTTTGCTCACATCTGCTACTTTTTCCTTCTCTTCACTCAATGTCTGTGTGTCAGGTGGAGTTGGCTCTTTGGGACACAGCGGGTCAGGAGGACTATGACAGACTGAGACCTCTCTCCTATCCAGACACTGACGTCATCCTCATGTGTTTCTCCATAGACAGCCCTGACAGCTTGGGTGTGTATAAACCAAACACACTCACACTTGCACACATTCATGACATTAAAAAACCCCAAATGTGTTTTCTGTGTTCGCCACATTTCTGATTTCATTAAAAGTTATTTCTGGAGTGTTTTCATTGTGTGCTTTGCAGAAGAACTGTGTGTGTGCGTGCGTGTGTGTGTGTGTGTGTGAGAGAGAGAGAGATTAACAAGTCATTTGTCATACAGTGGCATCCACTCCTGCTGTTAAACATAAAGTCCTATCTTTTTTCCTCATAATGATTATTAACAGCACTTTCATGATCACATGGAAATGGCTGTACATAAAATAAAGTGATGAAAGCAGCAGAAAATGAAACTCCCAAGCATTAATTAAATAAGATTCAATGAGACGACATTTATAGTTGTAATAAAAGTCTTATTACATTAAAGATTGTCACTTATCTTCAAAGCAGCATTTTTGCTGACCAAGTAAGGCTACGTTTGATACTTAGCAGAGATGAAGCAGATCTCTTTGTTCTTTTCAGAAGCAGAATTTCATTATATGTGCTGTAGCTCAAATTTTAAAGTGCCTTTTAAATGTTAGACTAATCAGAGCTCTGTCATCTTCTGATCTTACTCTGGTAACAGATTTAAATGTAAGTGCAGCTGCTGTGACTTCAAATTGGTGCTTTTCCTGTGAATAAATGGGATTATATAGTCAGCAGAGCTACATAAAGACAAACCAGTCCACTGTCACGGGGTAGGAATGGATTCAGTTCAGTACACGTCACTGGAAAATATGCAAATACTACTTTAATAGTTTTTCTTTTGTTCAGTTGTAGTGGTCTCTCAATGCACGAAGGACTATCTTACAGCTGGAAGAAGGGAAAAAGCCACGTTGATTTATAAAAGCTCCTGAATAAATTTTTATTCTGGCAATCATAATACTTAAAAAATTAAATGATTTCCATCTATTTCATTTCTCCCTTTTTTGGTCTTTGTCCAATACAGAAAACATTCCAGAGAAGTGGACCCCAGAGGTCAAACACTTCTGTCCAAATGTTCCCATCATTCTGGTAGGAAACAAGAAAGATCTGCGTAATGACGAGCACACACGCAGAGAGCTGGCCAAGATGAAGCAGGTACCTGACTAGCTTTTTCTTCTCTGACCTAAATGGAAGTGAATTTTGTCTGTTCTGCTAATTTGTAGTTCTGGCTAACCGTGTCATATTGCTGTCAGTAACTGCAACAAATCTTGCAGCTTGCGTGTTCCAAACCTAATTCTTATTTGTTGTCCTCGCCTAATAGGAGCCAGTGAAGTCAGAAGAGGGCCGAGACATGGCCGGACGGATTGCAGCATTCGGCTACATGGAATGCTCTGCTAAGACCAAGGACGGCGTGCGGGAGGTGTTCGAGATGGCCACCAGGGCAGCACTGCAGGCCCGCCGTGGAAAGAAGAGCAATAAATGTGTGCTACTGTAAAATGGCCGTCATTCTTGGACTGTTTTGACCCTGGGTTACTATACCCAGGGATAGGGCTTGGGAGGGACAGTGGGATTACAAGATGGGAGAGGGAGGGAGGGGAAGACGAGTGCAGTAAATGACTACCGCTGTAATCTGGCTGTTTGTTGGACTGAATTTACCCTGGGTCTTGGGTTTGGAAAGCTTTGGAGGAGAGGTACAGGTGGGTAGATGAAGTGGGGAAAGAAGGGACATAGTAAACGACTACCGCTGTAAACCATTGGGCTCTTTACCTGTGGGTTTACCATCTGGGTGGGAAATTGACACCAGCGACCAGCCAAACGCTGGTACAGTTACTTTTCAACAAGCCACTTACACTGATAAAAGATCTTTAGGAGTCCTTTGTAAAAATCTAGCTGACTGGTAACACTGATAAAGTTGCTCATGAATTACAGGGAGCTGGGACAACAGTTTCCTGAGTGGATGACCTGACAGATGGAAGGGGGAAATGGACACCACAGTAAATGAGTACCACTGTAAAAGGCCACCAGTGGACTTCATGCCTGGATTTAAGGCCAAGATTGTGTGAAGTTTGGAAGATGAAGGGATGGGACGTATGAAGTTCTGAAGTGGCCATGATGAGACAGGAAATCACTTCCCAGTTTTGCACTTTTATCTTACTTGTTATATGCTGTAGATAATTTAAAACAGCCCTCTAAAGGAGATGGATCACCAGTTAAATATGTTGAGTGCTCCTCAAAATGGTGCTTTAAACAGATTTGAGGTATATTAGCTAGCAGTTCAATCCATCAGAAGAAAACTCTTTAATTCACAGGATTAAACTAGTAGTCGCGTGCTGTCGGGTGGACTGTATTATCAGAGGCGTGGAGCATGCTCATGTGCCATTTAATCTGTCAATCCTCTGTTTATAGGCTCATTAACAAACATTGAGTCTCTCAGTTATTTTGTTGCGGTCATCTGACTTTTTTTTTTTTGAGCTGCTTGTTTTTAAATGAAATTTGAAATGTGTCTCATCGCAATCTGTTGTTGCTTCGGATCGTCTTAGCAGTGTTGTAGAAAACACTGTAAAGTTTAAGTTGCAGATGAGCAGCCGTGTGGCTTTGGTGGTCAGGCTAGATGAGTTGAACATGCTGGAGTCTCGACTGCAGCTGGTTTCTCTATCAGCTCACATCTGAGGGTTAACATTTAAATTCTTCAGCCTCAATCAGTGGAAGTGGCAGGTTAGTCTTGGTCTCCGCTGGATGACAAAGGTAGCTTCCTGCGTCGCGTAGTACCACCTAATCAAACTGCCATGGCTCTGCTCCCATCCCTTCCTGTTCCACAGCTGACCGCTGGTGCTCATCCTCCTCTGGTTTTAGACCAGGACAAAGAACAAGGAGAGGGGAGTAATGTTTACATGCACACCACGGATCTCCTTATTTGGGATGAATGACTTTGAATATTGTGTGTGTGGGTGTATTGTGTGTAGACATGTGGAAAGGTCAACTGTCCAGTAAGCAGAACAAGTTCATTTTTGAGAAGAAAACTGGGGGATCTCCCATGGTATCAATTATTTACATGTCTGCCTTTTACTGGTTACCCGTTGGTATCTGTCATCTGCTTTAACAGCTAAAGAGAGAAACTTAAAACGGTGATATGACCTTTTTATCCAGAACACAGTGCATAGAAATGCCAGAATTGTCAGGTTGGTCAGTAAAATGTTCTTTTTTTTTTTTGTGTGTGTGTATGGAGTAAAATGCAGGTGAGCCACATCATTAAAGCAGAGCAAGAATTAACCACCTGCTGCTAATATGGGTGTGTTTTACATGTTTTTCTAAAAAAGAAAAAAAACAAAAAGCATGGCCAGTCAAATTGAGGATTGGGTGTCCACCGTCCTTTCCTGACTTTTTTTTTTTTGTGCATTTACTGACAGATTCTGGCTCTGACAGTGTTGTGCCCTCCTGTTCTTCTTCCTGGTCTACAGGGAGGAGTTTGTTCCAGAAACCAGTCTTGTGGTGGCGTTTTTACTTTATTTCCAACTTCTTTAAAAAAGAAAAGTCATAAACATGTTGTCTATCAGTATTTAAAAATAAGAGGTGGAAGACTAGGGAATACTTACGTGTTGCTTTAGTTTTGTTTTTTTCCTTCGCTTTACCTGAATCTTTCTGATGATTTACAGTTGGTCTTAATGACCAGTCAATCATCCTGCCAAATGCTGTTGTTAGGCAGTCAGGAGAAAGGCTGGCCTCTCGGCTGCCCGTCTAGAGCATCGCTAGGACCGTTTAGTGCTGGCTTTATTTTTTTCTGTTTGTTTGTTTTGAACACACTCTTGGTTGCAAAGACAAAAGGAAAGCAAACTTTAGACTCATGTACAAAATCATTTTTATTTCTAGTTTTTATTGTATTTTAAAGTCCTTATTTTGGATGCTAAAGCAGTGATGTAAACAAAGGAACAGGAAAAACCAAGCTGTATGCAAAGTCTGTAAATATAAATTGTGGGTTTGTTCATACTAGGCTATACACACGCACATGACTGGAAACTATTTGTAAACTAGCTTTGGTTTGTGTAATAAATTACTTTCTATAACACCCAGCGCCTATTCATTATCGTCTCCGGGTTGGGGAAGAGCGTTTGGGCTCAGTCAATAAACATGTACTATAAATGGATTGATGGTTTAGTGTTTAATGCACTGGTGGGTTTATGTCTTAAGATTACAACGCTACCTCTAAATACATGAAAGTAAAACTAACACGGAAAATGTGAAGAACGATCTAGAAGGTAGCTGAGGGGAAGTTAATGACTTGAGATGGAATAGAGCATTTTAAATAGAACGTTATCTTTTTTTAAACCCTTTATTGCAGGGGTGGCCAACTCCAGGCCTCGAGAGCTGGTGTTCTGCAGGTTTTAGATGCGTCTCTGCTTCAATACATCTGAGTCAAATATAGAAGTCATTAGCAGAACTCAGGAGAACTTGACTGCGTACTGAGGAGGTAATTCAGCCATTTGATTCAGGTGTGTTGGATCAGGGACGCATCTAAAACCTGCAGGACACCGGCTCTCGAGGCCTAGAGTTGGCCACCCCTGCTTTATTGGATAGGTATATTTTCGAGGAGACAAAGTGGGATGGCATGAGGCAAAGTACTCAAATCTGGGTTACTGCAGTAAGAACTAAGCTTATGGTATTTGGGGGATTCACTGAACAGTCAATGACGTGCACGATGCATCTTGAGATGTTCAAGGTTGGATTTAGTCCCTCACATGGGATGCTTCAGTCTACTATTTCCCATTAGTTCTGATTGTGCATGCTCAATTGTGCTACGGAATGTGGTCATTTCTAATCCATAGTTTGAGGCCACTTGCGACTAAGTGGAGAAATATGAACAGTGTGGATGTGCAGTGAGGAAATCACGTTCCCACTGTGGCTTGAAACGCTAACCCTCCAAAACCAAGTATCAGGAAAAACTAAAAATTAATTCTCATTCAAGTTTGATTATAACCCTGGTAAATAACCAGTCATTAGGATGATTGCTGGTTGGAGAGCAGAAAGTAACACCACACCACTCGGAGATGATGTGCCAGCACTCTCACACTGAGGCCTGTGCTGCAGAGAGTGTGTGGGATGCTGAGGTGAGGCAGTCTGAGTCTGTGTGGGATGGTCCTGGATGTTGCGGAGCAAGTCATCGAGAAGCTGCGAGCATGTGTGGAGTGTGGTGCCACTCTGTGTCCAGAAGCTCACAGCAGTTGTGTAATGCAGCGTGGAGGAGTGGAAATCCAGGAATAAAATGGAAATTTATGAGCAGGATGGTACTCACATGGAGCAGAGCCTACATGCACTTTTGTGTAATTTCTAGAAAGAAAAAAAAACACTATATATTTAGCACATGTACATTCTTTCTAAGCAGTGAAATGGTGCAGCCTAAATACTGGTAAAAAAAAAATCTGCCTGTGTCAATTCCTTTCTTGTGCCACTGTAATTTGAACACAGAAATTATGATTTGGAGAGCAATGGAGGCTGGCCGCAAAGTGCGAGAGGACACAGGAACAGAAATTAATCATTCATTTAATATTCACAGAGATGCCAGGCCTGAAGATGAATGCTGTGAAAGAGGGACATTTCAAAAAGGGGAGATCAGAAACTCTGCCTACAGTGGAATAGTTCTCCAAGAAGCCTGGAGAACTATTCAGTATAATTGTATTTATATAGCACTAAATCACAACAAACAGTCGCCTCAAGGCATTTTATATTGTAAAGACCCTACAGCAATACAGAGAAAACCCAAACAACCCCCTATGAGCAAACACTTGGCAACAGTGGGAAGAACAAACTCCCTTTTAACAGGAAGAAACCTCTGGCAGAACCAGGCTCAGGGAGGGGAGGAGCTATGACCGGCTGGGGGTGTGGGGAGGGAGACTTGATTTTTTCAAGCTTATTAGAGTTACACAAACAGCTTTTGTCTGATATACTGTATTTTCATGTATGTTTGTACATATCAGTAAATGACTGCACCTATTTCCTATTTTTCAAAATACAAGAAATTGAGGAGTGGGTCAAGACTTTTGCACAGTACTATACAAATATTTCCCAGTCACCTTTGGCAGCATATGTGGGAGAATTGTCTGGTATGGTTGGAGGATGAAGGATAAAATAGTATAGAAAACCTGTAGGACGTGGTCTCTAGTGGACTACAAGAGGCACAGTGGGTGGATGTGAGAGGAACCACATCAGCTTGAGCTTCTCACACTGCAAAGGACTCCCTGTGACTACTGACCTTCCTGTAGGGGAGGGCCCCATCCAGAAACAATAAGCTGTGCCTTATTTTCTTATTTCACTGTTCCTGTGCTTATGATCTCATCTGTTTCAGTGTCGGTCAAGTTTACAATAACAGTATTAAAATGCTTCTTACAAGCTACATCACTTTCTACAACTAATAGCCCAAAATCTACATGATAGCAAACAAATCACGGAGACACAAGAAGCAACATGTTGGAGCCACTATAGTTTGGTGTAGTCACAGCAGTGCGAAGCAGCACATCCAAATGGATTATTAAAAGCACCTCCTCAACTGTGATATCTCTGCTGGCTCAGGAGGAAATGACTGGGGCTCTCTAGAGACACATTCAGAGCGAAACCCACGAGTCAAAGAGGAAGGAAGGAAGTTCGTCATTGCCTACTCCACCCAAAACTGGTGGCATGTAAGACATAGAACTGTCTCTGGTGCAACACTTGTGGCGGAATGAGCTGAAGGGGAGGGTTACGGTGCTGCCTTCTTTCTACCTCAGTATAGCTCGTTCCCCTCCCGTCTTTCTTTCTTTCTGTCTGTCTGTCTGTCTGTCTATCTTCCTCTCCCTCTCTTCCGACCCTTTCGCCTAACAGCCGGGGAAGACTAGCGTTCAGCGCGGCTCAACAGCCGGCTTTATATACCGCTCTATTTTTAGCCGCACACGGGCCCAACTATTTTTAACCAATATGAGCTCATTGCCTGGCCGGCCTATCCAATGAGATAAGAGGAAGAAGAAGGGAGGCGGCCAATAGGAGCTAGGAAAAAAGAGAGGAGGCGGGTTACACAAGAGCCTGCAGTGAAACGGTCGGCTAGTGAGAAGGGGGGGAGCTCTCACTCTGCTCCCCATCCAAAGGTCCTTATTACACCTATGTGCACTTTTCAAGCTCACAGACAGACAGCACCAGAAATCTGTTTGCCTCGCAGAAGCTTTCATCATTATGTGGGCTACATTCTTTAAAGGGCTCATTTAATCAGAAATAAATCCAGTGTAGAAAACTGTCATTTTTCGTGATTTGATTATTATGATA
>VUQJ01044308.1:21937-35109 GCA_015108635.1 Andinoacara biseriatus
TTAAGTGAAGTATTTCAACCTTTCACTGAAGAAAACTGGCTACTACAAAGAGCCGTGGAACGGAAACCAAAAGCATCCCACAGACTTAAGTGAGTGTTGCAGGAGCAATAAAATGGTGATGGGTGAAACAAGGAAAACAAATAACTGAGAGAAAGGCTACAGAAGAGGAAAAAAAATAAACCAAATAAATGACACAAGACACGGATTTGACACCAGTAATTTAATAAAGGTTAACATAAGTCAAATTATAGGTAAAGGCGAGATAAAAAAGAAAAAGAAGATGATTATACTGCAGAGAACGCATTATTATTTACACTGTTTAATATTTAAAACACAATTTTACAAACAAGGGCACTGAAAGTGCACAGACTATAAAGGAGTTGCCTTTTTTAAAATGCATGAATTCGGAACACAAAAACCCACTGGTGAAACTTTATGCTCAGACGTTGGTGCTTCTAGTCTCCAGATTTGGCTCAAACCACAAGCCCTGATTACAGCAACAGTTCTTCATCCATCAGGCTGGAGCTTCAGTCGCAGCACTGCTGATGAGATGGCTCAGAATGCAAAAGGGTGTACAATACTGGGACCATGGGACAAAAGCGTTGACGCAATAAAGCAACAATGCTGACGCTCACGGACCTCTGGATCATTGAACTAGCATGCTTCCTCTGCTGTCATTCATGCCTGCTGTGAGTCAAACTCACAATCCCGAGGCTTTGGCTACAATACTGACTGGATAAAATGATGGTTGTTCACATCATTCCAGGTGTTTTCTCAGCGTGTAAGGATTTCATTTCAAGAAAAAAATGCCCCCAAAAAGGTGGCTGTAATAATTTTACAGGAGCAAGAAAAGATGTTCGTTATTATAGAATTACAAAGGCAGTGTAGGTGGTGGATAGAGTGAGATAATTATTTCAAACTAATGGTGAAGGTTAGTATTCTTTTAGACCACAAGCCTTGCCTGAGCTACTTTAAAAAGCAACACTTTCACCCCAGATGGGACTTGAACCCACAATCCCTGGCTCAGGAGGCCAGTGCCTTATCCATTAGGCCACCGGGGCTTCATTATTATGTATAGGGAGACAGTTTCTCTCTTATCTACTCTGCTATCAACTGCAACAGCTGTGACTTGAACTCTCAGTCACTGGGTTAGCAGGCATGTAGAATCTGCCGTCAACTTAACACTTACTTTTTGTACATTTGTACTGATCTAGACAGGACATGGACACGTGGACATGATGTTGGCATCTAAACTACACATTAAATGTCCAAAACACACAACTTTAGGAAGGTCCTTTCACTGTTGGAGAGATATTACTGAACAACAGCTTTAAATACTTTAATACACGCTTGATTACCTCCTAACCCCCACCTATCTCTTAATGGCTAAATTATCCCAGTTTTTCACTCTCCAATACACACACAAACACACATACACACTTGTGTATAATGAGTCCATTATCCCGGCCATTCAGTGAATGATAGTGTGGCTTTCTTGAGGGAAAATGGCAGTTATAGATACAATCTGTGTACCACACACACATGCAGACACACACATTAGCTTAGGAATGTGTGAGGTGAAACCTGTTTGGTGGATTACTGCACACAGAACCTATAATCACGCTGGATACAGCATGTGAGAGATCACACACACAGTAGCACCGTATACCTGAACACGGCTACACGAATGCAAGGATAAGTGAAAACATACATACACGTATGTGGAAATGTACAAAACGCACAATCAATACAAGCTCCTACCCATCCTGTGATCAGTGGCTGCAAACAAAGCAGTCCCATCAGCACCGCTGACCCAACTTTGAAACCAAGGAAGGAGAATATACAGAATCATCACCACATTAACACAGCAAAACTTCATAAATGCCTCAGAGGAGCTGTGGCTGGCTTATCAAGTGAGTTTGAATCTATTAACTCACACAGAGGCTGAGTCATGTTTTATTCATGTGGCATTCACTTCATGAATTGGTTTGCCATAGACATTTAATAATAGTCAGTCTCTAGAGAGTATTGGATAGAAGTCATGTGAGCTTGCTTGGTATGAATGGAGACACTGGCTTTGATGGTTCACCTCTAAACCCGCTGATTCCTTGTGATGGGTGTAATCCGGGAATTTACACTCATCCTGCTGTTTCTTTCTGGACAAATGCCCACATTGTAATGTGAATGTAATGAGTCGTTTTAAATTGCATGCTATTAAAATGCAAATTGCTTGGTTATTATACACAGTAGATTAGCTCATCAGTGTCCCGACGCATGTTTGCTCAGAATTCAGGCGAGGTTTGCTAAGAGAGAAAATATGCTGCATGTGTAAAAGCTGTGATTTAGATAAATCCTTTAATAGTTTCATTTTTATCTTTGTGATATTTAAAGAAGGATAAAGCCCCGGCATCGGCGAGCCGTTCCCACTGGAAAAAGAAACTCATGAGCTAACTGGTTGTGATAATGTAGAAGAACATATTATGTAGTTGTGTTGTCTGTGAGGCACACAAACCAGCAGCTGTCAGCATATGTGGCTACTGTTTGCCTTGAATTAAAACAGAGAGTTTGTAAAAAGAAAATGTAGGCCATTTCAAAAAGATAAGGATGATTTTAAAGGACTGGTTTTAAACTGGGTTTAAACCTGCTGGATCTAATTTGAATACACACATTCGTGCTGCTCGGGCTTGTTAGCATCTTCGTAGCAAGCTAATGCTTTTGCTTAATTTTATGTCTTAGCGTGTTTTCCAGCTCAGAGAAAGAGATAAATGGTTCACAGCTGTGCTGATAAATTGATAATAATATTAATTTCATTGTATGTAAATGGACTCATTCTTATATAGCACTTTTCTACTCTGACTAAGCACTCAGAGCACTTATACAACACGTCTGCATTCACACGAGCACTTCCATGTTTAACTAGTGCTTTTATTATCTAACATTCACACTTCCAACGCTTGTGTTGGAGAGCAACTTGGGGTTTAGTACCTTGCCCTAGGATACTTTGGCATGCAGCCTGGAATCGAACTGTCGACCTTCTGATCACTAGGTGACCTGCTCTACCTCCTGAGCTACGTACAGCCTCCCCAATATGTATGATGACAATAAAGTTCTGTTCTATTCTATTCTATTCTATTCTATTCTGACACTTCACGTTAAGAACGAGAATCTGTTTTGTTTCTTCTTCTTTTGACCGGCGTACACAAGTTCATCCCCTTTCTCCAGCCTCACCTTTCTCTTTTCTGTGTCCCAATAAAGTACAAAAGCCTGCGGAGGGATATTAAAATCCTGCAATATTTCATTATTCATTTATTCTTTCAGATCTGTTTGTATCTAGGCCAGTGCTTTCCAGGCTCTGGGCTGAGGATGTTGCTAAGACTTGGATTTCACTGGGATGGGTATCTGGCACAGAATCCGGATATTCTCTGTTATTAATTTTAATGGAACCAGTCCCTGATGGTGACACTACCATTGCCTGCCATTGCTAAAGTTAAACGGCAGCTGTTTGCTCATCCCACGCTTCATAAAAAACACAACTAAGACAGCCTTTTCTCTGGAAGAAGTCCTTAATTTACTAGTTGTTTGCAGACTAATTTGAAAAGTATATCTGTTACCAAGGTTCTTGAAAAGACTTCACCCTCCTCTGCTGTTTAAAATGATTCTTCCAGAATATTTGGACCTAAACTAAACTTTAGGTACTTACTGATACTTCAAAAACCCTGATTAAGGGACTCTGTGGTTGAGGGGTTTCTTCGCTTTCTGAACAAAGACAGCGAATAGAGTCTAATTACACCCTTGCTTTGGCAACAGCAACCCATGACAACAGTGGACATGCTGTAAATTTACCCTCCAGAGGTTTCTGGTGTTAATATGAGTGCTATCTTTAGCCTGTTATTAAGTAAAAATCCACAGGCTTCATATTTCTTCCATTTCCCTTAAGTATTAATTTCCTCCAATCTGACCTGCTGTCAATAAGCTAGAGTTTCTTACCATTCCTCCATGGTTCTTTCTGCGTGTCAGCAATTCTTTTCAACGGCGCTCAAAAGGTGTGAGGCAGAATTTTTACTCCCATTATTCAGAGCTTGTTTACACGTGCGTAGGGAGTTTACTTTGTTCTACTGTCTGCTGAAAGTTAGTTGGGGTGAAAACTCAGTAAAGAGGCGGCAGCAAAAGCAGAAAACTTGGCTCAACTATTTTTAATGAGCTGACACTTCAGAGTCACGAATGGGGAAAAAGAAATGATTGGGGTGTTTTGTACTAGTTCAGACTTTATCTTTGTCCAGATGTAGATTTGTCACAGCATTCCCTTCATTTTAGCAGTATTAGGGATTTTAATCCACAAAGCACACTTGATGTGTTGACCAGCTGGAAGCCAGGATCAACATTGCTAATACTAACTTTGACCATTAGTTTACCTCATTAGGTGTAGCTTAGAGCAAGCTGGAGATGCAGGATATGAGAGTGTAAATGTAACAGATACAGATACATATAAGCAGTTGTGGCTGTAAATGCATATTTGTATTTAACTTAAAGTTTTCTGCAAAATATACGTATTGGTCCGATGGTCCTAAGCCTGATCTCTGTTAGCAAAGTTCTCCCTTATCACCAGGCAGTGACTTAAGGGTTTGCTATTAGCTATTAGCTAGCTACATGCTTCTTTAAGGCCTTAGTCACACAGGCCTGGATACCTGTTGGCAACCATCTGGCAACCACCGTTTGCAAAGGAACAATATGTGTTCCTTAACCTGTTATACGTGGTTGTTAGAAGTTGCTGGCAATCACTATTAGGAAATTAATCACGGAGAGTTTCATGCTAGCCATCACACCTTGTTGCTGCTGTGACCACTAGCAGGTTGCATGGAAGACACCAACTTGTCTGCAATTGCTCACAAACTGCTCAACAAGTGGTAGTGAAATTCAAGAGTGCTACAGAAACCAGAAATAGAGACCGTTTTCCTTCAGAGTCAAAGTTGCACCCTTCCTTTCAAATAAGGTGGCTGCAGCGGTAGGGGCCCAACATTCACTTTAAAGGTAAATGTTCAAGTTACACTACAGCTTGGAGAGAAAATGGCAAGTGTTTGCAGACAAGTTGGCATCTTCCAGGCAAAGTGTGGGTGACTGTGGCAATCCCAAGGAGGTTTTTGGTGCAGCATGCTTTTTGCAACCAATTTCACCTGGTGACAGCCAGCAACCACCAGCGACCAGTCAGCAACTGGTTGGGGGATACACATTTTTACCTTGCGAGCTGAGGTTGCCATTGGATCGTTGACATGTGTCTATGTTTTCAAACATTTTTTTAGGCCTAAGTATAGCTTGTGCTATATTAAGACTTAAAATATTACATAATAGAGGCTAAATTCTATGATTATGGCTCTGGATTTTACTTTCTATTCTATGCCCATATCATTTTTCATTATTTATCACATCTTTTGAACAAACACATAAAAGATATAGAAGTTGGCCTGAGAATGACTATGAATGACTTATAACGTAGGACTAAGGAGACTGAGAGGGGCTTGCTGAGAGTATTCTAAAAATGTTTGCGAAAACAGCCCCCAATGTTTAACCTTCAGCATTCCCATGGCTTTCTAAAGAAGAAGAAACCACAAGAATGAGATTCTCTGCGTTTAACCACTGGTGGAAAGATCAGACATGTGCCACAAAAGGTTGGAAGTCAGACTTCCTTTTCCTGTTTAAGAAACAAGAGGATGTAAAGTAGCAGATAGTGTGTTTGATCATCTGGCCTGGCTTTATAGCAGAGATTCTTCACAAATCTGACCCTCAAAGTCATCTGTAAATCACTGTAGACATCATGGCTATCCACAACCATCAGGGGACAGCTACGTGTTTTCATAGCTGCTCATTTAAAAAATGAAGCACACTGCGTGTCTGACATGCTTTAAGGCTGAGCCAAAACCTAACCTAAAGACTACAGCCATTTTTCACATTCACAGGTCAGTGTGGACGATGATTTTTCTGCCAAGCAAATTCATCAGTATAATGTGCTGCCTCACAGTCTATGCAGCAACACAGTAGTGATTTTTTAAAAAATATTTTGTCACCAGTCCAGACCACTAAGGGCGATTGTTTCCTCTTTGGACGAGTCCACTGCAGAGTCATGAACTTCAAGAGTTAGACTCAGCAGAATAACAGACAGATGTCATACTGACTCATCTGAATCTAAAGTGCTACAGCCAAAATTTTATGAATTTGGAGGAAAAAACACTTTTGCAGCTTTGTTCCTTACTTTCAACACTTTTTCACTATTAATGAATTACAAAAAAAATTGGCATACAAACTGTTCTTTTTGAAGAATCCTTAAACTAAATGCACTACTCCAAAAAAAGAAATAAAATAAACTTCTAGGATATTGATCTGGTCAGTTCAGCAGCAGAGAGGGTTGTTAATCAGTTTCAGCTGCTTTGGTGTCCATGAAGTTAACAACAGGTGCACTAGTGGGGCAACAATGAGGCAACCCCAAAACCAGGAATGGTTTTGGGGTTTTCTGTTTTTTCACTAGTTTTGCATTTGGCTGGGATCAGTGTCAGTACTGGTAGCTTGAGGCAATGCACAGTTAGTCTAACTCCTCCAGAATGGCACATCAGGGGTTTGCTGTGTCTCCGAGCACAGTCTCAATCGGATGAAGGAGATTCCAGGAGACAGGCAGCTACCCTAGGAGAGCTGGACAGGACCGTAGAAGGTCTTTAACCCATCAGCATGAACGGTATCTGCTCCTTTGTGTAAGGAGGAACAGGATGAGCACTGCCAGAGCTACAAAGAGCTCCAGCAGGCCACAGGTGTGAATGCCTCTGACCAAATAATCAGAAACAGAACAGAGCAGGTTCATCCTGTGTTCATCCTGTTCACATGTGATAGACATGAAAGGGTTTGGAGAAGCTGTAGAGAATGTTATGTTGCTTGTAACATTGTTCAGCGTGACCAGTTTGGTGGTGAGTCTGTGATGGTCTGGGGAGGCATATCCATGGAGGGATGTACAGACCTCTACAGGCTAGGCAACAACACCCTGACTGCCATCAGATATCAGGATGACATCCTTGGATCTATTGTCAGATCCTACGCTGGTGCAGTGGGTCCTGGGTTCCTCCTGGCGCACAATGCCCGGCCTCCTGTAGCGAGAGTATGGAGGGAGGTCCTGGAAAATGAAGGAACTGATATAATTAAATGGTCCTCATGCTCACCTGACTTAAATCCAATAGAACACCTCTGGGACATTATGTTTCGGTCCATCCAATGTGAGAAATGATACATATACTGGTAAAAGGCAGACGCAACACTCAACAAACACTCAAACCTGGAACTGGAGACCTAAATGTCTTTTGCCAGTCCTATTTATCTCAGATTGCAAAGCTCAAGGTGAGAAAAGAGACAAACTATAACTGTTCATTGGAAAACATTGTTCTTGTTGCCATTAGCAAATGACTTAACCAAGAAAATTGTTCTGCCCTAGGCAGCTCCCACACAAACCTGCATGTATGTGTGTGAATATAAAGTAAAAGATGAAAACAATGAGTTCTCAGTGATCCTCGTTTCACATTAATTTAAAAAAAACAAAACAAAAACCCAAATCAGAGTAAAGCTAAACAGCGGATGGGCTGCAGTGTTTGTATGTAGCAGCACTGCGACCTAAACGAGCAGTCTGGTGATGATGATGATGAATAATCGTTCTCTCCAAGGTCGAAGGTCAAGCTGTCCACGTGGGTCTGGTTTGTTAGTGACACAGTCCAGATATAGTGTGTCTTGTGTGTTTGGCTTGAATTCTGCTGTGGTATGCATGTGTGTTTGTGTGTGGGCTCATACAGTATGTTTTGATGTGAGAGAAGAGTCTGTGTGGAACAGTGAAAAAAAAAAGGAATATGTCCCCCAAAGGAGAGGATTCTTTTATTTGGAACAAAAAAAAAGAAAAACATTTTTTAATTATTGAACAAGTGACAGTGCCAGCCTCCAAGTACAGAGTTATCAGCCTGGTATATGTGCAGTCTGGTCAAACTAGAGCGCTCGGTATTCGAATTCATGTTGTATCCTGCACATTATTTTGCAGACAATTAATTCTGCATCTGGGATGATTCACATAAGACGTCTGAGTTTCATTCATCATTACTGCTCATTGTGGATGCTGACACTCAGCAGGAGTTTAAGGCACCGCGATCGCCTTCTCTAACACAGTCAGGGGATGCTGTGAAAGACGTAAAGCAGCGAGAACTTGGCATAAAAGAGAAAAACAAGGAGTCAATTAGATTTTATTGCGAGCTAGAAATGATTTTGTGTGCACATGAACAAAAGTCCTTGTACACACGAGTGCCCATCTGTGTGCCTATGGGCTTTGTTCCCAGGCTTCTGCAGGCCTCCCACTGTAATTGCACCAGTAATTGGTGAAGTGATAACCCCATTTCCACAGGAAATGTGCCCCGGTTTCCTCGCCTCCGCCAAGACTACCCCCTTCTGGTGGCGCAGCCAACAAAGTCCTCCCCCTGGGAACGCTGCACCAGACAGCTGAAGTTCCCCGGGGCTCAGCGGGTAGACGAACAGACGGACAAAGACAGTCGCACATACAGAGCAAAAAACTAAACACACACTGCATGCAGCTTACAAACAGACTCAAATGGACATGCTTTAGGCTGTGAGATAATAATTGGATAGATTAATGATAAATGCCATTAGTCTATCCAATTATTATTATTAAATTAGTGTGTGCATGCAGCTACAAGTGGAGTGTCTGGCTGTGGAAGAACTTACAATAAAACACCAGAAAAATAAAGCTGCACTCCTAGGAGTGAGATAACAATTGAAATAGCAACTTGATTCTTTCATCATCTTTTCTTTCAATTTTCTCTCATAAGCCACTCACTTTTCAATGTGTCTGTGCCAACTTCTGAAAGAGTTACAGAGCTATTCAGTTATTCCTGAAATAAGTTACAAGTTCCCCACTCAACAGGAAGAGTTGCTACCCTTAAAACTTCCTGCCAGCTAATGAAATCGGCATACATCCCACCTGTCCAGCAGTGTAGAGAGCCACGTCCTCGTCTCAGCCCTGACCTGTTCCTGTGATGCTATCATGGAAAAGCTGTGCTGACACTCACCGTACCGTATACCAAATGGATTCTTCTCAGTCCCCTCATCTGCGCCTTTCCTTTTTATTTTGATATCCCTGCACCTTGGCTGCCAGCTTCACCTTCACCTGAGCTCTAAGAGTCACATCCATGAGAAGAAATCTCAAACATCGCAGAAAATAAGTCATAAAGATGGAACTACAGAGGATATGGGTTAAAAAAAATGGAAGTAGCTACACATTGCACTGTGTCTGTTGCTGTCTGAGTCTTTTTGGAGCTGGGAGTGACCAACATTTAGATTAGAGTGCTGAGTTATCATCTAGCTCTAGCAAATTTGGTTAGCAAGCTGCACCCATAAATAGTAATGGTGGAACACACAAACATGATAATTAGTGCTAAGTGACAGAGCACAAAAGTGAAAAATCTGACTCGACAAACCAGGAGCCCAAACTTCTTGGACAGGCTGTATCACATATTATTTGTCAGATAATTGCCTTTTTTAAGCTTCCACCTGTGGTCAAAGTGACTGCGCCCCATTATGCATAATTTAGGTCTTTAATACAGTTTAAATAATTAAGTAAATGGAAAAAAAAAAGCTGTCAGGAAGGGAAATGTTAGCCATAGAGACCAATTTTTTATTTATTTTTTGCCTGTAAATTTCACTAATTCAGCTCTAAAGCTCTGAAGTTGTGCATGTGCATGCCTGTGGGGATTGACTTGCTTTTGGAGCCAACCTTAAGAGGCTATTTGAGTTGTTTGTTTCAGTTAACTTCTTTTTCCTGCCCCAGATGTGGCTCTTCGGGTGGAACGCCAAATTGGACACACAGACCCCCACAGAAATCTCTACAAGGGAATTTTTATCTGTTCATTTTTTAAGTTATGGTTTTTATTTCGTCTCAAATAAAAAGCAACATTTCTGACCGTCTCCTAAATTTGTTATGAAACTTACTTCCAAAAGACAGATGCCAAGACAAATACTCTCTGCACAGGAAAATTAGCTCTACAGTTCTGATGGAGGAGGGGATGGTGGGTGGGGTGGGGGCGTTCTGCTGCGGTTGATGCACACAGTGCAAGGTGCTGCCATTTCCAGCCTGTCCAGCCTGGCAGGTATAGGCTGTAACTGGTACAGACATTATCATACCAGTAATCATCCTCTGGAAGAATCTTAGCTTCTGTAAAAATGTTGCTTTGGTTCCTTAAAACTTAGTATGGCATGATGTAAAACTATGTGTTTGTGGGCATCTTGACTTTATCTTACACTCATTTGTCTCGTCTGTGATTTTTCAGTCTTCACTGTAAGCAGCAGGCCAGTCGCTGCACTGTGTCTGAATTAGTCCCTATAGTGTAGTCCTGACATCTATAGCTGAGCTATTTATGGAAAGTAAATTAGAACTCATTTCTGACTCTTTAATTTTAGTGTCATATGAATGTCGTCTGTGAATCGTGTAGGAAATGACATAATGCACACAGAGCTTATGATTCATTTGAAATCACTCACAGTTTGCTGTGTCAAGGCTTCCAAAACAGAGGATAACTTAACATTTTCTGCTTTATACACCTTAAACTACAGCTTTTATGTGGAGAACTAGCATCCAGCAGGTTTACGCTACTTACCAAAAAAAACTATCGAGCTAAACTAGATTTGAAAACAGCTTGATCAGCGCAAAATGTTCGCTGCACTGTTGCACGATATTTGTCCCCTCCTGTTCATTTGATCATAAGATGCAATGTTGTGTGTACATATGTGTGTGTGTGTGTGTTAGAATGAATGATGGGCAATGCAGGAATGTTCTTAGCCGGATCACACACCACACATTTGCTCTAATCATATCAAGGTCCATCAGAGCTCCCATGACCAGCAGCCTTTAATCTAATGTTCACCATGGATAAAAATATCCAGCCACTCACACATAGAAACACACACAGAGACCTACAAAATGAATAGTACATAAATAATAACACTCATGGAGCCAAATAAGGGCAGGCAGGCTGTTGCACTAATATAAAAGAACCATTCACGCAGAGACATTTTGTGTGTGTGTGTGTGTGTGCGTCTGCATGGACCTGTAGGATTATGTCTTAGCATGTCTGTTCTTTCACATCTTAACCTTTTCCGTCTTTGATTCCAAGTCCCGGGAGTCAGAGGCCAATTGGCTCCGATCAGAGGTCACGACCCTCATTGACCTTCCTGTCAACTTGATGCTGATAAGAGTGGTTGAACTCTGCAAGAGCTTGCACGGACACTTGCAAGTGTGCATATGTGTGTGGGTAATGAGCAGATTGTGGCGCTTTAATGGATCAGAAGAAGTGTGTTCTTTATTTTTAATATTAGATTTACCCCTTTTATTTTCTCTACTTTCTCTTATCTCTTTTAGCCTCGTATATGCAGCGTTTGGGCATTTTTGTGATTTTGTTTTTCATGCACACCACTCCTTCTATAGTGCCATACTCACTACAATCCACTGGACTTCTGTGGTGATAAAAACTAACAGGCAATCATGAGCTAAATGTTTTGCTACACTTGGTGGAAGTCATAATAGTAGAACATGGTGGAACAGTTAGAATAAAACTCAGTGTTTGATTATGAAAATTCATAATCAGCCAGCTGATGTGGTGGAGGTTTAATGTGACCTTTGCGAAACTCACTTGAACTTAAATCGAAGGCTATTTTGAGGATAAAATAATAAATTCTGAAAACTGAAGTGTCATCTTCTACGTTTTATGTGCTGCATGACAACTCGCTATTTTGGTATCAGATTGCTCTTCCAGCTTTCAGTTTGATTTGAAGGGAGCAGAGAATCACTTTAACAAAAAAATGTAATCGATTGTAATTCAGAGCTTCTAAAAAGGCTGCAGTCTCGAAGTGCGTATTGCCTCTGGGTCGATAAACTCTTCACAACCTGCCGCAGATGAAACTTTTGCTTTCTCTTGCACTTTGACTGTGACTTCTCAAATGCCTCCATTCAGGAGCTTTATGGGGTGTGAGGTGAAATTGGTTGACTTTCCATCACCGTGTTTTGCTGATAATGGCCAAAGAGTTTAGTCTTGGTGGGTGTGTAAACATCCAGCTGAATGTTGTCAGGGGAGGACAAATGGGCCGGGGTGGGGGGGCAGATGATGCTTGTTGGTATTGTGAAATATCTGTAAATGTGTGTGGTGAGTGTTATACATGAAAGCATGTCTGTGTTTGTGTGCCCTCCCATTACCTAAATGGCTTGATGTCTTGGAACAACACTCCATCATTCCAGAATGCTCTGTGTGTTTTAGCCAAAGTGTTGATGAGAGGTGTGGGCCAGATTATGCATCTGTGTGTGTGTGTGTGTGTGTGTGTATAAGAGACATGGGTGGCAGGGGGTGGAGGTTTAGGCAGCAAGACCAAGAGATACCCTTCAACACACCACACCCCCCCCCTTTGAAAATTATGTCGGCCTGGTTGCCGTTACTAAGGCAACTGTCCCATGAGTAAGGGTGGGGTGGGTGCAGCTGGTGTTTCACAACTGAGTCAAGTGTGTGTGTGTGTGTGTGTGTGTGTGTGTGTGTGCGCGCGCGCACGTGCACAGTGGAGAAAAGAATGTGGTTTCTTTTTCTCTATATTGAATAAGAGCCATTCATCGTGGTGAGGTCAAGATGGTAGACGTCTGACTGGTGCAAAGTTTTCCTGGGTGGATGTGTTTGTGTGTGTGCGTGTGTTTGGGTGTGCAGGATAAAGACAGAGTTGTAACCAGCTGGAGAGAATGGGTTGGTATGTGTTAGTGTGGCTCCAAAATCTAAATTAGCTTCAGTACTAAACATGTGCTGCTGACTCACCGATTGCACCCACTTTCCATCTTTGCAAACATATATCCGGACGTGTGTGTGTGTGTGTGTGTTGGCACATCCACTCTCAGTTCCCTTCTTGCACATCTGAGTGTCATCCTCCTCGATATAATGCTGAGTTAATGAACTCCAAACTGAGTATGTGAGCTGTACTTCAGCCTGTCTTACCCAATAGCATCTCGTGACGGTAACAGACGCTGAACGGTGCCGGTATTTTCACTGCAGAGGTGGTTTCACATTCAATTAAGCTAACACCCCCCCCCCCCCCCCCCCCCCCCCTCTTCTACAAGT
>VUQJ01044311.1:8736-29217 GCA_015108635.1 Andinoacara biseriatus
ATTCTACCTTGTGATTCTGTCACAGAAGTTATCATGTTTCGTACAAATAACAGAGATAAACGACTATTTCTTTTTTGTAAGCACGAGTACAATGGTAATACTGCACCAAAAAAACCCAACACAAAAAAAACAGCTGCTGCCAACTGGTTTTTGCAGTGTTTGTTACAAGATGAAACCACCGGGGCGGAAAGATGAAGCCAACGTAGAAGTGCCAAAAAAAAAAAATGCATTTCCTTCAGAGGTAACTTGAGGCTAGCTCCAGAAGTGAGTTACTTGGCACATATGCACATGTAAAATTCCCATCTTAGAGGCATTAAAAGGTACATTATATCCTGGTTTGAAAACTAACTTAGCTTCTGCAGATGGCCTTTTGGAGCATTTTTAAGGAATTTATGTACATGGCGGCAGATGGCAGGCATTTGTGCATGTGCATTTCACCCAGGCAGTTCATGGATGCAGTTTGCTAACCAAGCTAGGCTAGCGTTAACTGAAAACTGCAATCAAAATATGTTCAGTTCTGCCTCAAACAAAGCAGAGTGTCAGCAAAAGCAGTAATGCTGAAGCTTCAATATGCAGAGTTGACAAAATAGTGGGGGGAATGAAACTATGGCTATTTTTCATATACAGTCTATGGTTTCATGTAAAGCACCACTAACAGCAAATTATTTACATTTCAGAGCCATACAAAGACCTTTAGACTGAGGGAAAAAAACACTGTGAAATCACCATGTTTGCCCAATTTAAACATCTGAATGATTGCAGTCATTTGAATTTGCCATAAAGCTTTAATTTTCCTCAACACATCTGTTGACCGTTGGAGTGCAGCATACCACATCACTTGCAGTGTGTTTCCAGAGGAAGTTAGAAATTGCCTAACCTCTGTTTTATCATTTGTTTTGCAATGCTTATTAGATGTAGGCAAACAAACCACACTATTGTCCTTCCACATGCTTGCAGCAAGAAGTCATGACATTAGACACCAAAATGATATACAGTATAGAAGTTGGGCTTTCTTGCCCTTTGGTTTTACTGAACCTGAAGGCTGAGACAAGGAAGTGCAACTAGATCTAAAAATAAGTCTCCTTTAGTGCATTTATCCTCCATTAATCCACACATACCGAAGACCATTCATGTTTAAAAAGTGGGGGAAAAAAGGAACTGTGGACTCAATTTGGTTTATGTTGCATTTCAGATCTAGAACTGTTTGGAAGTGAAGCGGCTTGTAAAATCACCCAACGGTCACGGAATAGAAAGGCAGAGAAATACAAGCAAGATTAAAGGCCCCAAATAACTGCAGCAGATATAGTGCAGATTACAGATTAAGCATCCAGTCAGTCTTGAACAGGAACATAGAACTCTCAGGAACTCTCGAAGTAACAATATCAAGTCACCTTCATGCCACGCAAAGCCTGTGCAGCTAGTACTAGAATTATGATCAAACTGGACTGTAGAGAGCCAACCATCAGTACCACTGCAAAAAAATGAAGTGGAAGGCAAGTATGGCAGACCAGTCTGTATCAAACCATGGTTGGAAGCTGCATATATTTCTGAAATACAGAATTTCACTGGATGCAAAACAGCTCGGCCATTGATGAAATGCAGAGTTTTGTATAATAGTCCAATAGCAGCATTCTTTTCTGGTGATAGGGTTTAGCATGCATTGCACTCATGCTTCCAAACGCCACATAAACACATCATTCAGACAGGCTTTCCAGTGCATTACCACCCCTCATTTATACAAGTCCCATTCCACTTAAAGTGTGCTTTGCTTATTGTTACTTCACTCAGATGTTTGAATGATGGATTTAATGTTAGCTACACATCCACAAACTGACCAGTTATACCGGGGAGATGAAGATACTGTGTGTGGCAAACCTGAGTCATAAATCTAACCTTCTGCCTCTCCCTCATTCATCAAATCCTGACACACAGACATGAAACACATCACGTTCAGCGGGACTTATGGTTGCAGTCCGCTTGGTCGCAGCAAAAATCCCTTCAGAACTGAGAATAATTACAGTTTTGTTTTTTCTTCCCTATCAGGTAATCAAAGCATTGTTGCCTGTACATTCAAGAGTATCCTGCAGACAGGAGCTTGAATAGCTAATTGATCATACTGCCAGAAGTGTGTCCACAGGATGCGTTTGCTCGCAGCCGCTGTCACTAATGGAGCTGTGACTGTGAGGAATGTGACACCAGGCCTTTATTCCTGAGTCATAAAATTCGGGAATCCAGGGGTGACCTCTGGAGCTGACAAATAAATGCCACAAGCAGTGGTGAAAACTGCACTTCCGCTAGGAACCACCTGAGACAGCATTCCTTTGTGGCCTCTCCTAAATGACCTGGATTATTGAGTTGGGGGCATAATTACAGGTGTCCCGGGCAGCTGGACACCTGTGTCTGTGTGCACTGTTGGTTCCTTCTGGAGCATTTTTAATGGATTATTTGACTGATATTATGGCTTGTTGTGCAGTACAGCCCATCCCAGACGTTTATGAAGCTTCAATTTTGGTAAGCAAAGTTTTACCTTTTTATTAGTCCGCCGCTTAGCATTAGCGTAGCATATGATGTCACTTAGAAACTCATATTTGTATGTGACTTCATGGTGAAAATGTAATAGCAAATTTCAAGCCCTACACTGTGACTTTAACAGTGTGTATATGGCTAAAAAAAAATATAAAAAAATATATATATATGTTGGTATGACCCAGAGATTTTACACCACAGGAAACATTTCTTTGAGTTTGGGCTTGTGCTTTTTTGCCTTTAGGATAAACAATAATGTTAGGATTAGTATTATGTTTGGGTTAGAGTTAAACTGTGTGAGGGGACATGTAGAGGGGACTGAGTTTGTATGTGAAGAGTATGAGACTGTGTTAAAAGCACCAGGCAGCAGGTTTCCTCCTGAGGCCATCTGAACAACTGCCAGCTCAAATATCAAAGGTGGCCACATCAGCCCACACAGATGTCACCTATAGGCATTTGATTCTATATGGAGAAAAAGAAGATGACCACACCTACATGTAAGTATCTGAAAATTGATTGTCCAGCTAGTTTCAGCAGGATCTTGTTAGACACATTGGAGGTGTGTGCTCTAGTGAGAACTGTTGTCCAAATGTGGATCCACTGCTGTTAATGGGAAGAGAAAGACCACAGAAGCCTTTTCACATGGAAGTGACGTTAAGAAGTGAGAGACAGTATAATCTGTAGTAAAAACAGCACCTCCACGACACGTCTAAAGTCATATAATGGGCGGTAATTTAGCAGATGTGAGAAGCGCTGCAGATTACTCATGAGCCCCTTAGGTGCTATAAGGCTCTCCTGAAACTGACAGATTGGAATCAAATGCGACGGGACTTTGCTTTGCAGTTTCATAGATTTAGCTGAGAAACCGTAATCGTCTTAATGGTGTAAGACCCCAGATATTAATCTCATATAACAACTAAATGAAATCAAGTTGCAAATTGGATCAGTGTGACCAAATTTAATGAAAATGTGTACATAATTTCTTAGATACCATCTGACCGTCAGGCTCCTTCTGGCAAAGGTTACGTGGAGCAGCTAAATACAACTAAAGTGCACGTCTATTTTTTTTGTGTTTTTATTTTTTTGCTTTATTGTATTATTTGGTCACTCTTATGACTGCTGTGTAGGAATACAGATGAGGATTCATACACATTGGTCTGAACAGATTAAAGGAAAGAATCTGGAACAGTTGCTAAAGTTAAGTTTTCTTCATATTTGTTAAAGCTCATGAAGATAAACACGATTTAGACTATCCCACATTAGCTTAGTGTTTGCCTCACATTTAGTTTCTTGAGATCTGGTCACCCGAACGCTGACATTAACCTCTGGAGCTACGCTGGATTCACTATCATTGTGTTTATGTGTAAAATTTGCATAACCAGAAATAAATCTACGAGTCAAACCAGGAACTTTGCAGATCCAGCAGGACGATACCTACTTCCCATAAATGCTCTGTAAGCAAGGTCAGAGAAGGAACTATTGGAAATGTTTGAAAGGATTTCATTTAGTGCATTCAGTCAACCACACTCCTCAAATTTAGTGATAATAAACTGAGGTATTTAGGAACTTCTGTCACTGTTTTAAAACTTGCAGAAATTAACTTGGTCCTGAGAAGCTGACGTTTGGAAAAGTCACGGGACAGCACAGCCGGATACTAGCCATCTTATGCCAGTTAAATTTTCATGTATGTACATAAATAAACACTTAAAAAGCTTTTTATGGGAATTCATCCCAGCTGATGCTAGCAGAGATAAACTATATCAAGATCAGGACATTTAGAAGGAGGTCAGAGTCTCCCTTTTGATGTGGAACAGTGCAAGTGGAAAAGAAAATACCTGAGAGGGAGATGTAAAGAGTTCAGAATGAAGGACATAAAGATCCACACAGTGGAGGTGAGGGAGATAAAGCAAATCGCTGAGACAGAGAGGCAGATTACCGGCTCAAAACGAACAGAACGAGGACGGCTGGACTGTCATATGACTGAACTGCCGGGAAGGCCAAGCCTCACCTTGAAACCTCATGATCTCTATCTTCTCTGACTCTCTGGGATATTTTTTTTTAATTTAACCTTTGTTTATACAGGTAGGCCAATTGAGACTCAGTGTCTCATTTGCAAGTGAGACCTGTTTCGAGAAACATAATGAATTGTGGGAATCACAATAAAAAAGACACGCAAACAGCCTTTAGCTTATTTAGAACTAATGAGGATTTCCATTTCAAGCCTTTTACATCACAGCAAGAGTTAAGGTTACAGGTCAAAGTAATGAATGTCCTTAATGAACTATGGAGTGTGCATCTGCACTAAAGTCTCCAACGTTGTGTCGTTTCTGTTCTACAGAGCGGAGCCGTCTCATCCACATCCTTACAGCATGTTTGGCTCTAACTAGTCATGAGAATGTGCAGCATAAACATTCTGCTAAATGCGTAAACCATGCCAGAGCAGACAAGGCTGTGAATCTGCGACCATAGGATGAAAGGATCAGCTCGGGCCACAGCAGACGGCAGGGGGGAAAAAAAGCTCAGGGAAAACTCACTAACATTTTTGCTCTCCTCAGCCTTTTTGGTTTGAAGGCTTCTGCTCATTCACATTGCTTGGCCTTGAGGCTTTAACTGCATGTGAATTCTCTTTCACTGGCCAAGACAGCTTGTAAGATGATGTCAGAACAGGCATGTTAATTGATCTGCTGCAAAAGGACCCACACCCCAACTTGGGTGGTTCACCCCAAAAATCTTAAAAACACAAATCTTCTGTTTTCTTCTTCATTAGAAAAGTACTTGAGGTCCTTTTGACTTTAATTACAAAAACCCTTTATAATTAAAGTCCCATCTCAAACAGCAGAAACATGGTTGAGGGTTTTTGGAAATGTTGCGTGGTAAGTGGACCTCTAGGACTGCAAAAGTTACTGATCCAACCATCTTCTTCCACTTATCCAGTTCATGGTTGCCAGGGGGGCTGGAGTCTGTCCCTGCTGCCATAGGGTGAGAGGTAGGATACACCCTGGACAGGTCGCCAATCTGTCTCAGGACTAACACAGACAACCATTCACACCTATGGGCAATTTAGAATCACCTATTAACCTAACCCGACAAGCTGCATGTCTTTGGACTGGGGAAGAAAACTGGAGTACCAGGAGAGAACCCACACAGACATGGTGAGAACATGCAAACTCCACACAGAAAGGCCCCAGCCAGAAGGTGGATTCAAACCCAGGACCTTCTTGATGTGAGGCAACAGTGCTAACCTCTGTGCTACCACGCTGCCTGTCTGAATCGTTTTCATTCATTTCAGTTTGCAGTTTCATGTAGTTGCTGAACAGCACCAAAAGGCGTCACCATTTTCCTGTTGTTGCGCTGAGCAAGAGTTTTGAGGCTTACGCAGACACTGACGAAGAGCATGTCGTGAAGACCTGCTGCTGTCTGGTTGATGTTATGTACTGAGAACAAAGGGCCAGTGTGGAAGCCTTCATTCCCGTATCCTTCAGATTTATAGGCTAGGGAGCTGTCCCATGCTAGGTAAGCTAGCCATCTTTTGCTAGTTTTTGGCAGGCACCAGCACATGCTACAGGTTTTCCACCCCGATGATTGTGGGAGCATGTGCTGCAGTCATTGCAGTGGCCCTTTGGAAAACCTTTTCCAACCCTAGATATGAGAAAAGTGGTGTATTCTGATATCTATACGAGCAGATTCTGGTTGCTTCCAAGCTTTTCCTTGGTTGTTCATGGTCCACCAACCATGGCTTTAGGCTTCACCAGAGAGGCCCACAGTTTAAGACCCACTGGCTGCCCTTCAAACATCAAAAGAGTGCAGCTTCTGTGCTGACAGCCAGAGCAGCTAATGCTAGCACAGGCCTTATGTGATCTAATATGATGGTGAAAATAGACATGATGGATGTAATGAGTACTTTGAGAACTTTTCCCCTGCTGAGCACAACTGGCCACTCTATGTGAATTGTGGATGGACCCTGCTGCCTCCAAGATGCCATAAAGCTCATCATGAGCAGACAGCCTGTCCTGGAAGAACATCTCATCAGTGTTTGTTAACAGTGATTCAATTAAAATCAGTTTTATTCAGGAAAATCTACCGCCTGAGCCCAATATAAACTTTTTAAAAACAGCTTTCTGCCTCAAAACATGTTAATAGTGCCTGACTTTGTTTGTAGTTATTTGCACAGAACTCTAAATGAATTTTTAACTAGTTAAAACCACAACAAGCTGATATTGGGACTTATGGAGCCTTTTGTAGCTTCGCAGTTGTTGGTTCCCAACATTAGGGTTGTCCCACTAAAATAATCCCAACACTGATAGAAAACTTGTGTTTAAAAGATAATTTTATGTTTCTTCATGGTGAAAATTGTTAACAAATGTAGCACTTTTTTTAATATACATATATATTTTGCCTTTATTCATTCCTCATTCATCTGTCAAACTGCCATGATTTTTCTGATCTAATTAAACTCATTTGCCATTTTGGGGGGATTTAATTGTCTGAAGATGTGGAAATGCCAGTTGTAAACTGAATTACACATAATGTTGCAGCACGAGGAGAGGTCACATGTTGATGCAACATATTTCCAGAAGGGGAAGGGAGTTCAAGGACACTACAACTTCTAGTCAGTCCCTCTGGAAGTGTCACAAAACATCTGTGATGAGATAACACTGGCGATCCACCCAGGCTGCCTTTTCCTGGCTGATGCTCTGATCCAACTCCATCAGTCGACAAGAGACCAGTTAAACAGAATGAGTGAAGCCTGCATCACATGTTTGCATCTGTTTCTTTATTTAGGCTTCTATCTGGCCAGGGGGGATAAACTGAGCAATAAACTTTTTTTTTGTACAAGCTTACAGTCACACGTTTTTACACCTCAAAGCTTCTTTGGCACAAACCTCTCAAATTTTTACTCTGCACAAGCGTTAAAGCTGATTTTAGTCCTCATTACTTTTATTTCTGTTGAAATAAGCTCACATCAAGCTGATCCTGATGTTTGGTTCTTGAGTTTTTGGCAACAGTCGTTTTGATAGTTATGCATTCTTAGTGTCTCGACATGTTTTTCTCAAGGTTGTGTCGAAATTTTAAACTAGCAACATTTAGTGCAAACTTCCCAAACTTTTATATGCTGCTGATTTCGGTCATCTGGGTAAATTTAAAAGAAAAACCGTGATAGGAAATGAAACAATAATAAAACCTATGCAAGAAACATAGAGGACAGGAGATGGATAAGGAACAACAACAAATGGGAACGATCCACAGTGCCATTATCGTTTTTGCCATATTTACTGTACTTCATGTTCTTTTAGTGAGCACTGCCCGTAATCTGTTCACAGCCCTCTTTATTTTTCCCCATTCCTCCTGCAGTAAAGCACAAAATGAACCCTGTTAAACTGCAGCTGCGCTAAGAGCTGCATGGCATGCACGCACGCAACAGCTCACAGCCGGAGTAGTAGGTTCTCTCGGGATGCCTGGGAGGCTATTATTGACTCAAGTGCCCATAAAGACGGTTACAGGCTTGAGCCGGTGTCTCCGTCTCTCGCTTCCTTCCATGCGTCCTAATTTGCCTGTCCTGCTGTGTGTCTGCATGTCAGGAAAGCCTCAAATCCGCCACCGCAACAGCTGCTCCAGCGGCCTCTTCGCGTGCTCGCACATTTCAACGCATGCACGCACACTGAAAAGTGGACAAGCAGCAGCAGGGACGCATCTACCAAAGGCTGAAGACGCCCACTGATGCGCGCCATTACGCAAAGCTGTCCAGACCACAGGTCCTCTAACACATGCGCCTAATCAGGCCGTCACGCAGAGCTTCCGTTCAGTATTTCTGGGAGTTCAGGATTATTTGGCTAATTCGTGTAACAACTGCCAACACTGAAATCTGATGTCTGAGGCGGTTTAGTGAAAAATGAAATCAGCTTTGCCCACATGTGCACTTACTCCAACCCCAATTCTGTAAATGTTTTTTTTTTCTTCCTAGGTTTTCACATTCAATTTTAATCAGTTGTGAATGTTACTGGCATGCACACTCTTTACATAATAATTAATATTATTACTGTTTTGCGAAAAGTTCCGTGCGTAAGAAGATTTTGAGAGAGTATCTTTGCGCACGGAGACTACTCACTATTTAGGTCTAACAGGTTTATATACATACAGAAACAATTTGCACACATACACACGGAAGAGGCAGCAAGGATAGAGGGGAAAGCAGGGCGCATAGTCCGCCTTTGTTTTAGGAATCATCTGTGACATATCAACTTTCACACCCACTAACCCCGAGCTGAGGAACAATTAGCGCGTGGGTAATCCAGAGGCACATCGTCCCCGTGCGCACTCAGTCAAATCCGCTGCCTCCAAAACGCAAAACCTCCGATTGCGACTGAACAACGGGAGTCCCTGACATTTCTGTGCGCAACCAAGCTTTGGAAATACCTTCAAGTCTACCTGTTCCAAACGCAGATAGAAGAGAGTTATCCAATTTGGTTTGCATCGAGCCGCGTTTCGTCTCCCATTTTTCTTGATTTTACTGACCAAAGCTCAAAGTTAGAAGGTAAAATAAATCTGAGATCCCAACATGCAACTCATTATTAAAAAATGAGCAAATATTTCATCTTCAGCACATATTTAGACGCGAATCTCTGCCAAACGGAACCTTTCTGAAACTTTTTAAAGCCATTTGTGAAAGTTGTAAATCCAGCAGCTCCAGAGCCGTTTACCTCAGAATTTAATGCACCATTTGAGTCTTTTGTCTTCGTTTAAAGCATGTTGAACATATCGCACACTTTGGCTCATTCACTGTCACTTTTTTTTGTGTCAAATGAACCAAAGAGTTTTGCACCGACAAAATACTCCACTGTGCACCCAATTACATACAACCAAGAGTGTTCCTACCGTAATAAAGGTAACCATAGCATCGGCGGGTTAGTATCCAACAGAGTCGACATGAAGGTGATTAATTTTTTATACAGAATCCTTTGGCGAAAACTTCTCACTTTGTGAGGGCTGCCGCCTGTCTGTGCGCCACACTAGTTCTGTGTGGACAAGATCAGGGTGTGCGTAATTCTCCCTCTCTCTCTCTCTCTCTCTCTCTCTCTCTCTCTCTCGCTCGCTCTCTGTGGACAACATAATCTATGCCGCTCTTTCTGTTACAGGACAGATGGCTCTTGGCGCATGCAGCAGCAAAGAGCAAAGACCTGCATGCGGCCACTGTCTGTCAGCGAAGCGAGCCTGCTGACTTGAATTAGGACACCGAATTAGGAGCGTGTGTGTCTGTGTGTGCGTGTGACTACTGCGCTCTTTCGGCATGTATGTAGTGCCAGCTTTTACTTGTCAGACTCTTCAAAGACTAAAACTTTGAAGTCAAATGCAGACAAAGTGATAATTATATTTAACATAAAAAAACCTCCAAACTAATTCAAATGTTTAAATCTTTACCCAAAGCTTCTGTACTGTATACATGATGGAGAAGCTTTGGGTAAAAGTTGTTGTAAATTACAGTGAGCGTAACAGTTTTAAAAAAGCGTGATTAATAAAGACAAAAACTGTGATCTGAAGTACTGGGTTACACCTCTTAGTCTTTGAATTCATGTCTTTTCAGTCTCATTGCTACAGGTGTATAAAAGCAAGCAACCAGCCATGCAGTCCGCCTTTACAAACAGTTATGAAAGAATGGGTTGTTCTAAAGAGCTCACTGAATTTGAGCCTAGTGCCAAATTCAGTGATAGGATGCCAGCGCTGCAACAGGTCAGCTCTTCCCTGCTTGATATATCCTTAAGTTCCTTAAGTGGAAGCTTTTAGGAACCACAACAACTCAGCCATGAAGTGGCAGACCACATAAAAAGTTATAAAGCAGGGTTGCCAAGTGCTGAGGCACATTGTGCATAAAAGTCCATAACAGCAGTGTTCCAAACCTCCTCTGGCATTAACATCAGCACAAAAACTGTGTGCTGGGAGCTTCACGGATGGGTTTCCACTGCCGAGCAGCTCCCACAGTACTTTTGTTCATACAGCATGTACTGCATAAGATTTTTATATCATTGCCAAGTTTACCTTGAGCTAACAGTTTTTTCTTAATCAGTATAATGTGGAGATTTCATTGTTTAGGAGCTGTAGGCTATGCATGTGCAGAGACCAGCATTATATAAATAATAAATTATTCTTATATTAAGAAAAACTCATCAGTGAAAAATATTTTTAACAAACACAAAATTTCCAGATTTATGCTGTGGGTATTGATGTTGTGACGTAAATTTTGTCATCAGACACACTCTATGCAGACATCTGTAGCCCTGCCATTATTTTTGCAGCAGAGCAGGCTCGTCCACAGCGACACAACACTACAATGCACCAACTAGGCATGCACCCTTCAGGCAGACTTCAAAGTAGTATACTGTAAGAGGAATGACTATTCAGCCCTGATATCTGCATCTGTCCGTGTCTGTGCAGCTTTGTTCCACCTTGTGTGTTTCAGGTTTCAGTGCTTTCACCTTTGAATAAAGTAATGTCAAGCTGTGCTCAACTAGGTTGTGGAGTGGGGCTGAGTGAGCTGACAAAAGTTGAACTGTTTTAAAAGCAGGCGCAAGCTAAGCAAATTGCGAAAAGGTGCATTTCGAACCCACACTGTCCACACCAGCTACCTTATTCAGCAAGATGTTCCCCTGCATGCCGGCGACGAGACTAAAGGATCTTGTTGGATCTCTTACTGTAACCAAATAGGCTGCAGACGGCACTATTAGTTTGTAATTTAATTCAACCGACCATTCACAATGCCCTGCCCCACCCAGTAACTGGTGCTACACCTGTTGTGTTCTCCATTTTAGCGGAGAAGAGTAATAACCCTTAAGATTATTTTAACCCCACAATATCTTTAGCAGTAGCCAGCAAGCTAATTAAGCTTGACACCAGGCAATCGTTGGCTGACAATAAAAATATTTTGTCTTTAAGGGATAGGAGGAGTTTGTGCATCTATTCCCTATCTACTGCGGTACCAGACCAATAATATAAGGTTGTTTAGGAAATAAGAAGAAGAAGAAAAAGCAGAAGACTTCTTGAATGGGCTATTAGTACAATTAAACACATACTGTATACAAGGTCCTCCATTGGATCCGGTGGCCTTTTGAGAGAGCTCATTGTCCTGTTCAAGAAACCTGTTTTTGATGTTCTGAGCTTTGTGATACGATGTTGTTCTCTTCTGTATACCTTGGTTGCAATGAGTGGTTGTTTGAGTTGCTGTTGACTTCCCATTGGCTCAAGGCCGTCTGGCTATTCTCCTCTGACCTCTGGCATCAACAAGGCATTTTAGCCCACAGAGCTGCTGCTCACTGGATTTTTTGTCTTTTTTGGACAATCTGTAAACCCTAGAGATTGTTGTGTGGGAAAATCCCTGCAGATCAGCAGTTTCTGAAATACTCAGATCAGCCTGTCTGGGACCAACAAGCATTCAATGCTCAAAGTCACTTAACTTACTTTTCTTCCCCATTCTGATGCTCATTTTGAAATTCAGCAGGTCATCTTGTCCGTGCCTCCATGCCTATATGCAATCAGTTGCTGCCATGTGATTGGCTGATTAGATAGCTAAATTAATGAGCAGTTAATCAAGTGTACAGACAAATATTTAGCTAATATTGAATTTTTATTTTTTTTGGAGTAAGTAATCACTCTTTAAAACCAATGGATAGCTGGTGAATCTGGGCCATTTGAGGGTCTGGGGCCCCTGGCAGATTCCCAATCCAATTTAGGATCTCTGGATCAGTGAGTGGGGGACAGCAGCACCACCTTCAGTTGACCAGTCAAAACAAACAAAAATAGTTATGAGTGCATGTATACATCGCCCACTGTTCCCCACTGTTTCCAAGAAATCTCTACTTTAAAATCTTCCACTATATACTTTGATTCTGAAGCGATTTCAATAAAAGTTATTGCATGACAGCAATATTAAGGCTTTTATAACAAAACTGAGAAACTGAGAAACTGACTACACTGTACATGTGCTTTTCCTATGACTAAGCATTAGTCATACATCACAAGAAGTCCCTTTTGTTCAGCATCATCACAGTAAAGCACTCGGTAAATTTTTAATCAGCACAGTGGCAACGCGCATCTCCTGCAGGTCCCACAGGCTGCCCACGTGACATGAAAACTGTGTAATTATTATCCTGGACCGTGGTGAAATCATCAAATATGTACAGAGAGTGGGATGATTTAGAGTGACGAGGATGTAGGGGCAGAGGATGAGAAAAGTAAAGGAATCAGTTGAGAAAGGGGAGGCTGATGAAAAGGGAAAATCTGGAGAGAGGAGGCGAAAGGACGGAAGGGTTGAGTGAAAGAAGGACATACTGAAGAGGAATTATATAAAGGTGGAGGAGAAACAGATGAAAGAGGTACACAGTGAAAAGAAACCTTGAGATATTTTCAGAAATCTTTTCTATTATACTCTTAAAGATGTTCATCTGACCTGCACAAATTATCCACTTTGGTTGCAGGAGACAGAAGTTTTGCAGCGTCTCTTCTAGAAACATTTTTATATTTATGTGTAAAAAATATGAAGCTGGAGTTAAGACCTACACTATACTGCCAAAGGTATTCAATCACCTGTCTTCACACACATATGAACTTGAATGACATCCCATTTTTAATCCATACGGTTTAAAATCATGTTGGCCCACCCTTTACAGCTATAACAGCTTCAGCTCTTCTGGGAAGGCTTTCCACAGGTTTAGGAGTGCTTATGGGAATTTTTGATCATTCTTCCAGAAGCACATTTGTGAGGGCAGACACTGATGTTGGATGAGAAGGATGAGAAGGCCTGGCTATCCACTCTAATCCATCCCAAAGGTGTTCTATCAGGTTGAGGTCAGGACTCTGTGCAGGCCAGTCAAGTTCTTCCACATCATGTCTTTATGGAGCTGCTTTGTGCACAGGTGTGCCGTCATGGTGGAACAGGAAGGGGCCATCCTCAAACTGTTCCCACAAAGATGGGAGCATGAACCGGTCGCGGCAGATGACTGCCCCTCCCTGAGCCTGGTTCTGCTGGAGGTTTCTTCCTGTTAAAAGGGAGTTTTTCCTTCCCACCGTCGCCAAGTGCTTGCTCATAGGGGGTCGTTTGACTGTTGGGTTTTTCTCTGCAGTATTGTTGGGTCTCTACCTTATAATACAACGCGCCTTGAGGCGACTGCTTGTTGTGAATTGGCGCTGTATAAATAAAATTGAAATTGAATTGAATTCAATTGGTATGCTGAAGCATTAAGAGTTTCTTTCACTAGATCTAAGTGGCCGAGCCCAACTCCTGAAAGACAACCCCACACCATAATCCCCCCTCCACCAAACTTTACACTTGGCACAGAGCACTCAGGCCAGTGCGGTTCTCCTGGAAAGTGCCAAACCCAGACTCAGCCATCAGATTGCCAGATGGAGAACTGTGATTCATCACTCGAGAGAACACGTCTCCACTGCTCTAGAGTCCAGTGGCAGCGTGCTTTACACCACTATATCCAACACTTTGTGCTTGGTGATGTGAGGCTTGGATGCAGCTGCTCAGCCATGGAAAACCATTCCATGAAGCTCTCTGCTCACTGTTCTTGAGTTCAGCTTAGCACGTAGTTGACCTAACCTTCAACTGCTAAAAAGTGCTGCAAATACATCAGTGACAATGCTCCACAAGGAAGTCTGGCTGTCTTGAAACAAGTATTAACCTCTGCACAAGCAAGTGGTCATAATTGGACTTGTGGGATGCAGTCTAAAACTAGCAACCACGTGATGCATGAGATGAGATAATGACCCTGAACAGTAGTTCACTTCAATTTAAATTAGGGGGGGGTGTCAATTGTGAAAAAATAAAAAACAAAAAGAATGATGGTAATTGCAGCTCTGTTTATAGACATGGGACAGGAAGGGTTCTATTTGGGGTGTGGTCCAACTCCTGAAGTTCACATAACTTATCTCCAAATAATGCATTAAACTCTTAAGCATTAAAAACACACTCATCCTCACGCATGCTTTGTTTTACAGTGAAATCCCTTTAGGGAACATAAATTTACTTTCTGTGGGAATTGCAGCCTGGCCTGCTTTTCTTGCTGTCCACGCTTTTATTTTGTCTTTTGCTCTTTGTTTTTGTTTTGTCTGTCTTTAGGATTGTTTAAAACTCCTCGTACATAAATATGACTCGTATTGACCTAACTGGAATCCAGATATTAATTGTGAAGTTGCTACGCAGAGGGTGAAACACGATGCCATTTCGGGATACAGCGGGAAACATGAAAAAAGAAGACTCTGTCTTTCCTGACAGGCTAAATGCCGACAAGATCACAAGCAACTTCCCAAATTACACGATCCTGATTCGTTTGTTTGTACAGTAAATTCCATGTGCTTTATGCTGACATCCAAGAAAGTCGATCTATAAGCAGAGTGTGCCCCGTTTTGTTTGCACTGTGACAGGCATCAGCAAACAATCCCAGCCACCAATCGCAAACACCGTTCCTGCTGAAAATATCAACAACAGGTAATTGATGGGACAGCGTTTTCGTCGCCGCGTTCTGCGTAACACAACACCCCTTTGTTTCATGGAAAATTAAACACCAGTGCTGATGAATGCATTTATAAAAAGAATGGATGCCGCACATGCAGGCTTATTTAAACAAAATAGGATGATAGACACACACATAATTAACACAGACAGATGTGTGCAGGCCGACAAAACACGACGTGAAAATGAACGAGGATGAGGAGCTGAAAGTGAGAAATGAATTAATGATAAGATGAGGCTGAGGAGGAAGGAGGGCGCAAGAAAAATGGGAAGAAAGTTAAAAGGAAGAAAGACAGCTGACTGATGGAAAGCAGGTGGTGAGGAAATAGAGCACTGAATGTAGAGAAGAGCTGAGGAGGCAAGGGAGCGAGGAGCGCTGAAGGTGAAGAAGGTTACTGTGCCACTGCGTTCTACTGCTTCCTAGATCTGTAGACAAACAGTGGAAGAAGAGAGTGATGGCTTTAGGTCACAGACACAAAATGTGTGAGTATATATACACTAATCTTCACACAACCTGTGGCTTTCACAAAGTGAAACACAGACCTCCCACTGCGAGAGTGTATTTGTGTTGACACTGGCAATAGGTCTCTGCTGATTGTGGTCTAATGCAAAGAGTGCATGCTTAGTGTGTGAGGTTGTCCCGATTACACAGAATGCACCCCCATTCTTCCCTGTAAAATACCTGCTGTTAAGGACTATAAAAGGTAATATGGTGCATGCGCTCACGGAAAATAACAACAGAGAATCCAATTTGGCTCTGCTGTGGTTTTATTGTTTGCCTTTATGTGGACAGATAATAGATGTGTATGCAGTGAAGGCTGAAACCAACCTGTGCTGGTTTTGGCACCGTACAACTTAATGTTTTGGAAGCAAATATAAATACCTTTGATATTAACACAGTGCAAGCATAAATATAATAAGAACAGAATGTCATAAAGTGCATATCAAAGTAACTTGGCACTGTTCCTTTGTACTGGTTCTGCAGTAGTTTCACCTGCAAAGAGCCGTTTTGATTGCTCATACATCTCTCCTAAGCTTTTCCAAAGTGGGGTGTATGAGACTGGTTGTGTATCAAGCACCTTAAGGCAAACATGTGAGGCCACCCACAACTAACCCTGAACGGTCCCCTTTCTGCCATCACAGAGCAGGCATGCCTAATTAGTGTAACATCACAGTGAGGATAATTATCATTTTAAAAACAAAGTTCAACAAGCCTCTGATTAACACTTTTTTTCAATTATGGAGTTAATTGTATTAGGTCAATTTTCAAGCTGTTGGAGCCTGAAGGAGCATAAACTATGAGTAATTATACAGTGTCACCATCAGTGTCAGTGATCACATGACAGCTATGGGTGCCAGAGCTGTTCAGGGTATTCCAGTATTTAAATCCTTCTCTTTAGTTATTATTGTACATGGCAGGATTTGCTTATGGAAGTTAGTTGTTTCAGATTGTTGTACAACCAAGCTGTGCAGAGAAAAAAAAAGCTTTACTTTAAGGCATCCTGCAACCTCACTCTAGGTACTGTACAGCTTTCAAGGGTTAGTTTCATTTTCAGAGTTTCTACAGTTCTGTTTACTGACTGCGATGTCACTGAGTAAGCACTTTGAATTTGCCACCCTTTATGTCCACAAAAATGTGGACCACAAATGATTTCTTAAAATTTCTTCTTTTTTAAATCTAAACTTTAAAAATGTAAACAATATCATGATATTTACAAAAAAAATTCTTGATTGATGGTTATGAGTACGGCCTGTCATAAATTGGGTGTGGTTCCACTCTGGCTCTACAGGGGGTTTACCTTTCATCCCAAAGCAGACTTTTTTGTGGCCAAGTGGTCTTGCAGGGATGAGGCGAGTTGGGTGAAAACATCTTGTAGTCCTCCCGTATCAACCAATGAAATGTATGCTTTGGTTCTTAAGGGCAACATTGGTGGCATATAAATTGGTGGCCAAGCCATGTCAAAATGATTGGAAGTAAAGGCTTCCCTGATAAGGAATTTCTTTGAAGACTTGAAGCAGATAAGATGTTAAAGGTTGCCTTGTTTTGTAGGGTTTCAGGACCTTGACAGACATTTTCTCAGACAAGGGACTCTGTTACTCCATCAAGCTAAAATTCAATTCAATTTTATTTATGTAGCACCAAATCACAACAATCACTTCAATGCGCTTTGTATTGTAAGGTATAGACCCTTTAATAATTACAGAGAAAACCCAACAATCAAAACTACCCCCTATGAGCACGCACTTGGCGACAGTGGGAGGGAAGAACTCCCTTTTAACAGGGAGAAACCTCCGTCAGAACCAGGCTCCACAGTATCGTAGGCAGTAAGGATGTTATTAAGATGACTGACCTCTGTGGGAGTAGAGTTTAGGTAGCTGCTCTGTTGTTGCACATGGCATCGAAGAAGATAAAAGTGGAATTATGTCCTTAAACTTATCTACAGCACTTTCAAAAAGATATCTACTGTAATGAAAATTATTCCCCACTGCAGTTTAATCCAGTATTGTCAATTTAAATTAAGAAATGATTAGATTAGATTAGATTACTTTATTGTCACTGACCATTCAGTGAAATTTTCATTGCAGCCCCGTTCAAAAAGACATATAGACATATATACACTATACATAAAAACTATACATAAAAACACCCCATACCTAAAAACAATAGTAAGTACACAATAAATTAAAATTAGAATAAAATTAAAATTAGAATAAAATAAATTGTGCACTGTAAGGAAAAAGAAAGTCTCCAGAAAGTCATTGTTATTAGGTGGGAGGGATTATGAAGGCTGTAGTGTGTGTGTGTGTGTGTGGGGGGGGGGTCAACAGGGTGAAGAGGGTTGAGCTGAGCACACAACCTGTTGGTAAGACCTGTTGGTGAGGAAGTCCCTGATCCAGTGACACAGGTAGACTCACCTCACATAGTTTCAGCGCCAGCTTGTCTGGGATGACGGTGTTAAATGCTGTGCTGAAGTCTATATGGAGCATCCTGACATAGTTGTTGGGATGCTGCAGGTGGGACAGGGCTGTGTGCAGGATGATGGAGACAGCATCCTGGTCCTGAAGCCTTGCGGGTGTTCATCTTCCTTAGGGTGGACTTCACCTGATGCTGCTGCAGCACAAGGGGCTGGTTCTGCTCCTCCAGCTGGGGGAGATGTGCTGCCCAACTTGTCGAAGCGTGCAAAGAAGCTGTTTAGGGTGTCAGGCAAGGTGGGGTCGTGGCTGGCCAGTTGACTGTTTTTATAGTCTGTCAAGGTCCTGATGCCCCTCCACATATTCTGGTTGTTGTTGCCATTGAAGTGTTCCTCAATGCGCTGCTTGTATTGGAGCTTGGCCTGCTTAATTTCTTTCTTCAATTCTGATCGGGCCCTTCTATAAGCCAGCCTATCTCCAGACCTATAGGCAGTGTCCTGGGCTTTCAGCAGGGACCGTACTGTGCTGTTCAGCCATGGTTTCTGATTGTGAAACTCCTTGATGACCTTGACAGGGAGAACATCATCGTGCAGAACTGAATATAAGAAAGTACGGGCGATGTGTACTCCTCCAGGTCTGCCCCTACTCTGAACACACTCCAATCTGTGTTTTCAAAGCAGTCCTGAAGTGCAGAGGAGGCCTCCTCAGTCCAAACCTGCACTGTCCTGATGGTTGGCTTTGTTCTGCAGGCCAGAGGCTTGTAGGCAGGAACCAGCTCCACTGAGATGTGGTCAGACATGTGGTCAGGTGTGGGGCTGCTGCAGCTTTGAAAGCACCAGGGATGCTGCAGTAGACCTGGTCCAAAATGTTAGTGTCTCTGGTGGGAAAATTTATGAACTTGTAAAATTTAGGTAACACAGCCTTCAGTTCAACATGGTTAAAGTCCCCCGCCACAATCATGGCCGCCTCCGGGTGGGCGTTCATCTGCTCACTGATCAGGCAGTACAACTCCTCTAAAGCTAAGTTAGCATTAGCCCGCGGTGACATGTAAGCAGCCACGATTACTATGGACGAGAGTTCTCTCACCAGTTTGAAGGGTCTACATTTTACTGCCAGGTATTCCAGATCGGGAGAGCAGAATGTGCCGACAGACTGTGTGGCAGTACGCCAGGCATTGTTTACGTACAGCGTCAAACCTGGGCTCTGGAGTCCATAGCAACTCTGGTGGAATAAAGTCCAGTTCAGGTGGTGTATGGAGTCCAAACTGTGCCCCAATGTTCCACAGTTCAGATCGGCTGTATAGTTTCCGAGCTTCCAGTGAGGTGGTGAACATAGACAAGAGTAAAAACAAGAAAACAAAAACATAAACACGGGCGCTGCAAGCCGCTGCGTTCACACACACCGCCATCTTAAATGATCAGACAAAAGAGGGTTTTCAGTTTATGAATAATGCAAAAATCTAGACATACCTGAGGCCTTAGAAATTGTCAAGCACAGACTCACAGCTTTGGCTAACTGTTTGAAGCAATAAACCAAAGAGATATAAGCCAGAAGGGCTGAGAGAATTGCCAGAGAGGATGTGAAAGGTGAAAGCAACAGTGTCCCCATGGTAATCCGAACACTTGGGGCCGTGACCCCCGAACTGGGAGAGGGCTCTAGCAGATTCCAGGAATGACATCCAAGATCTCTGTCCAGAAATGTGCAGTCTTTGGAACAGCTAAGATACTGTGCAGGGCCCTCGAGCTCTTGGGCCTCTGGTAGAGGGTCTGAGCTTTAAGGACAAGCAAAGACTGTCTGCAGGGTGAGTGGGGAATTTTTAAACCTCAAAAAGTCACCAATTGTGTCTAATTGTGTTAGGTAGACCTGGTCAGCTGCTCTTTAACACAGAAACAAAGATGTCTAATCTGCCAATCACATGCCAGAAACTCAATGCAGACAGGCATACAGACACGGACAAGACAACTTGCTGAAGTTCAAATGGAGCAGCAGCTCTACAAAGCATGGTCTGAAAAAGAGAAAACACCCAGTGAGCAGCAGCTCTCTGGGTAAAAATGTCTTGCTGATACCAGAGGTAACAGGCGAATGGCCAGATTGCTTTGAAATAAAAGAAAGGCAACAGGAACTAATCACAACTAAGTTTTTCAGAAGAGCATCAAAAGTCAAAAACCTTTTTTTTTCTGTAAATGGTTATAAACATGTTTTTTAATGTTGTAAATTTGGATGCTTTAACATGAAGTGTATGGGAATTAATTAGTTTTGGCCACAAACTCAAAGGGCCACTAGAGTTTTGGAAACATTTACACTGGCTTTTCAGCCCTGGAGGTTGCAGCATGGTGACAATACCAGTGTACATCCATCCATCCACTTCCGCTTATCCTGTTCAGGGTCGCAGGGAGCCTATCCCAGCTGACATAGAGCGAGAGGCAGGGTGCACCCTGTACAGGTCGCCAGCCTGTCGCAGGGCCAACACAGAGACACAGACAACCATTCACACCTATGGGCAATTTAGCATGGTCAATTAACCTAACCCCAGTAAGTTC